>PYXC01000633.1:310000-335000 GCA_015244755.2 Tenualosa ilisha | reverse complement strand
GAGAAAGTGAGAGTGAGGTAGAGGCGCATGGGTGTGTGAGCCTGGTGTGTGTGTGTGTGTGTGTGTGTCTGGCCTGACATTATAACAGCTGTAAGGGACTGCCATTGTAAAATCAGCTGACTTGCTGAAAGGGCCACTAGTAGGCTGCAGGCGGGGGATGGCCTAGCTGTCTCTGTCTCATTATGTTGTTGGCCCGCTAGACTAAAGACAGTTATGGCGTCCAAACTATTTATCCAACGAGGCCAGCACTCACATCGTCAGCTGCAGGAATACACACACAGGACCAGCTGAGCTTGACTGGGCTGGGCTGGGCTGGACCGAGCAGGACCGAGCAGGACTGGGCTGGACCGAGCGGGACAGGATGGGAACACAAACTACACTGGAGTAGTGAGGGGCGGACTAGACTAGACTGGTCCGGACCGATCACTGAACACTGGACACTCAATACACACTTGAACAGATAGTGGACCGGAGTGAACTATGGGGTGCACCAGACTGGACTAACCGCTAGACTGGGCACTAAACACTGGACTGGACCACACTTGAAGAGACACTAGACTGGGCCGGAGATTGGACTGGAATACACACTACATTGGGCACTAGACTGAGCTCTAAACACTGGACTGGATTGAGGCATCACTGGACTGGACTAGACTGGAAAGGACACTGGATTGGAGCAGGCTGGGCTAAACTGAACTGAACTGGATTTGGGGACACTGGAGAGGTCCAAACAATGCAATGCCAGCCAACTGGGGACTTGTGAGACTCTGTTATGGGAAACTTCCTTCTTCAGCTGTTGTGCAGCCATGTAGCTCTTGTGTTCTCACATATTCCAGTACGGCTGAGCTCCAAGAGCTGTGCTACGCCACTCGACTGACACCAGGCAACCGGTTGATTCCCCAACCCCACTTTGCACGTCTGTGTCGCTTTGGATAAAAGCTTCCACTTTTACTTCCCTTTATTTTCATTTCTTTTTCTGCTCCCGACACAGATACACGTCCTCTGTAGGCCTCAAGACAAAACGAAAGTGAAACCAAGAGCAGTTCAGTATGGTCATCATTACATTCCCTTGATGCTGTATTCTGACTGATGGTTAGATGCTAAAGGCATAAATATTAATGTAAACGTCATTTGATTAATCCCATAGTCTTAGCAGCAGGCAGAACAGAACAGCAGCACCTGAGATGCTTTTTGACTTGTCACCAATGCTGTGCATTAATAGCGTCCAACAGAGACCAGTGGCAGTCAAGCACAACTAGCTGCTGCCATGAACCAATGCAGGGGAAAAAAGTTCATAACACACAGTACATGAGCAAGACTAGAGACTGGGTGGTCCAGCACCCCTGACACCCCCCCTCTCCGCTTTGGATCTGAGCCAAGTCTTTCTCTCTCTCTCTCTCTCTTCCATTTCTTCCCCAGAACTCTTTCTTACCCTCTCTCTGTCTCCCCTAAAGCTGTTATCCAGGTGGAGGAAGGCCCCTGTAAAAATGTGTTTCTCTCTCCCCCCTCTCTCTCTCTCCCTCTCTCTGGGGTTATTAAGCTGTACACAGGTGTGGGTTCTCCTCCTTTCTTCTCACCGCAGCAGGGAGGGTTTGGGTGGATCGGTTGGGGGGGGCGTGGGCCTGAGGGGGGATCACTTGCTGAGCTCAGCTCCAACTGAAACAGGTGCTGGGGGGCTAGAGGGGAGGGGGAGGGGTAAGAGAGGGAGGGAAAGACAGAAAAAGAGGGGCAGGGGGAGAGAGAGAGAGGAAGGAAAAGAGAAAGAGAGAAAGAGAGGGAGAGAGGGAGGAGAGAGGGAGAAGGAGGAGGAGAGAAAAAGTGAGGCAGGGAGGGAGAGAGAAAGATAGAAGGAAGGGAGAGAGAGAGAGAGGAGAAGAGAAGCAGCAGAGTGCCTGAAGACGAGGTAAACATCCCACCATATGACGATAGGACCCCTGGGAGGACCACAGGGGTCAAAAGGTCACAGGGGTCAACTAGGGGACTGAGATCACAGCATGCACACATACACACACACACACATACACATTAACACAGCATACACACAAATTTAGCACACACGCGCACACACACATACAGCACAAATACAAACACAACCGACACAGAACATACACACACAAACACAGCATACACACAAATACAACACATACACACATACATCGAAACAGCCCACATACAAACACTGACAAAACTCACATACACTGACTCAGACTCTAACCACAGTCTTGACTTAACGTGTGGGTATAAGGCCGGGTTTTCACTGGAGATGAATGACTGTGCCCAGTGAGTAGCAAGTGACCCCTCCAGAGAGGTGATGTTACGTGACACCCAGCTCCAGTTCTCATGTGTGACCTACCTAACACGGTCCGAGAGAGACTCAGAGCAGTGGGGTGTCTTTCAGGACATGCTGCTGATCACATACACACATACACACACTTGACTAGAGTGGTTTAGAGATGTACATCAGTTCCTTCTGCCACACTAGT
This sequence comes from Tenualosa ilisha, assembly GCA_015244755.2. Classification (NCBI taxonomy): domain Eukaryota; kingdom Metazoa; phylum Chordata; class Actinopteri; order Clupeiformes; family Clupeidae; genus Tenualosa; species Tenualosa ilisha. Next base: position 332,517 of record PYXC01000633.1, on the reverse strand, counting down.
AGTGTTTTCATGTAGCACCTTGGCTTTTGTACTGAACAGACTAAGAGAGAGAACACTGAACAGACTGAGAGAGAGAACACTGAATAGACTAAGAGAGAACACTGAATAGACTAAGAGAGAACACTGAACGGACTAAGAGAGAGAACACTGAACAGACTGAGAGAGAGAACACGGAATAGACTAAGAGAGAGAACACTGAATAGACTAAGAGAGAACACAGAATAGACTAAGAGAGAACACTGAACGGACTAAGAGAGAGAACACTGAACAGACTGAGAGAGAGAACACGGAATAGACTAAGAGAGAGAACACTGAATAGACTAAGAGAGAGAACACAGAATAGACTAAGTGAGAGAACACTGAATAGACTAAGAGAGAGAACACTGAACAGACTAAGAGAGAGAACACTGAATAGACTAAGAGAGAACACTGAATAGACTGAGAGAGAACACTGAATAGACTGAGAGAGAACACTGAATAGACTAAGAGAGAGAACACTAAATAGACTGAGAGAGAACACTGAATAGACTAAGAGAGAACACTGAATAGACTAAGAGAGAACACTAAATAGACTGAGAGAGAACACTGAATAGACTAAGAGAGAACACTGAATAGACTAAGAGAGAACACTAAATAGACTGAGAGAGAACACTGAATAGACTAAGAGAGAACACTGAATAGACTAAGAGAGAGAACACTGAATAGACTAAGAGAGAGAACACTGAATAGACTGAGAGAGAACACTGAATAGACTGAGAGAGAACACTAAATAGACTGAGAGAGAACACTGAATAGACTAAGAGAGAGAACACTGTCCACTGTTCAGTTCAGTGTTTCATTATTTTAACACTGGGGCTATCAAACGATTAAAATATTTCATTGTGATTACTCTCATAAAATTATGCAGTTACTGTAATCATGATTAATGACAAAAAAACACTTGTTTAAACATCTGTTTAAATTGTACTCAAACTCCATGGGGATGTAGATTTGATTCCATTCTTTCCAAAATACTGATACTTCAGACATGTATTAGGCGTATGTTCAAATGCGATTTGGAGAAATAACAGACTATATTCACGCTTAACTGCAATGGCTGCCAGCTACTCTTGCACTTCGAAGAGCAGATAGGAAGTAGTTTGACTCCAGACAGTTTAGTCAAGTGAGGCAGTCGGCTCTTTGGAAATCACCAGGCTACATAGAGTACACAGGGAAGGGAAACATATGTATGCATTCACGATCCTAGCCCATCGACCATCAACCACAGCACTTGGGATTTCACCCGTGAATGAAAGGGAACGTAAACACACACCGCATCGCATATACACAGTAGGCTCCACAACCTAACTGGCAATGTTGCGGTTTCATTTGAAAAGTTGTACAACTACATTTTACCACAAAGTAAAAGTTGTAACCAGCTTTATTTTGCATGCTGGTCACCGCCGAAATCTGAGCTGTTCCTTTGCAAGATGAGCCCAGTTCATTCTTGTTTAAATACCCTGCGCTAACGGTGACATTGTGTTTAAATGTGATAATGTGAGACTGTGATAACCATGCACACCTGCATGAATACATTCACTGGTACCTACACGACGTCCACAGGATGTTTCTTTCAGTAAAGACAACAGTTAATCTTCTGTCTGCCATACAAGTTCTGTGTAATGCATGTGTGCATGTAAGTGTGTGTGTGTGTTCATCTGCTTACCCCCTCTATAGGGCTTCCAGGTGTAGAATTTCCCTCTGAAAGGCACACTGTCAAAGTCAGAGCACTGAATCTCACGGAAGTCTTGAGATCCAGGTGGGCATTCCTAGATACACACAGACACACACACACACACACACACACACACACACATTTTACAATAGACTCATTCAACTTACACCTGTCCCAAGAAATCTTTTGTCTATCCAAAGTGCCTCCAATAAATAATCTATTTGTATATTGTGAGGAAACAAAGGCCTGCTCTGCCCAGGGTCTGTGGATTTCTCCTGCTTCCCTTCACTGATACTAATCAGCTTCCTTGTTATTAATCAAATCTGTTTCTTTTCCCATGAATCCCTGCAGAGTTTCTCAGGCTTGACGCTGCCCTGGTGTCAGACAGCCTGAGGCGGACAGGGAGCTCACTGCCAAATGGGACTCTGCCTTCAAGTGGGACTCTGCCCTCAAGCTTTAAGTGCTGCTTGGAATGCTGACTGGTTGAGGGAAACATACAGCGGTCCAGGAATGGGGCTTGTTTCCTTGGGAATGAAACGTACAGCGGTCCAGGAATGGGGCTTGTTTCCTTGGGAATGAAACGTACAGCGGTCCAGGAATGGGGGTAGTCGGCTTGGGAATGAAACCTACAGCAGCCTAGGAATGGGGCTGACTGAGTTTGGGAATGTTGAGCGGTTTAGGAACAGGGCTAGTCGGCTTTGGGACTTGAATGTCCAGCAGTTTAGGAAAGGGACTGACTAGATTTGGACACCCAGACTCACATCAATGTTGCAGGACCTGAACCTCTTCCTCTCTCCCAGGCAATACTTCCCTCCAACTGTTGGCCTAGAGTCCAGGAGGGGGAGAGCAGAGTAGGGGACAGAGGAGGAGAAGAGGAGAGAAGAGAGAGAGAGAGAGGAGAGGAAAGAGAGACAGAGAGGAGAGAGTTACATCTGAAGGCAATTTCACCGTACCAGAGCACCCAATCGCCCAGCTATTTCACACAAGAATTCCAACTGCGCTCTGGGCTTTCAGTTTCAAGTCATGTTTCCCTCTCACGGGTTCCATCAATTCCACTTTCTCAACTCGGACCACCTGTTTCCTAACTCCCATTTCTCCTTACACGCACTAATGTTTGTTTGGACACATACAAATACTGAGCGTCCAAAAGGACACGAAATATTTTGACATCAGATTGCTTTAAATTAGTTGTTAAAATGCTTTAGATGTTTGTTAAACACAAACTGCCACTGGCAAGCTAAGTCAAGAATGAATTATGGAGATTTTGATGGCAATGGGGTTTGTAAAACACACCAGCTGCATGGAGCAATTTAGAGCTTACCTACAGCAAAGTACATTTATTTTCACACAAATGCACTGGCCTAGTCTCCAGTACTGACTATATTGTACTAGTGTAGAACAGACTCTTTCACTAGTCTAGTTTCTAGCACAGACTATATTGTACTAGTGTAGTGTACACAAATCAAAAATTGGCCCCACACACCTGGGGCTGTCACAGTGACGGACAGATGAAGAGACTCCACCTCCACAGGTCCGACTGCACTCCTCCCACGGTGACCAGAGGCCCCAGCCACCATCCACTCCCTCCGGCCGAGTGCCATAGGCCACACACACCCGCTTAAAGCACCACTGGAAACATACACACGTTTATAACACCACCGAAACACTTATAGCAACACCACAAATGCAAACACACACCCTTAGAGCACAACTGGAACACACACACACACACTCTCTCTCACACACATAGTACCACTAGAAACACACAGACTCGCCACTCGCTCATTGCATGACTGGAAACACACACACACGCTTATAGCAGCACTGGTAACACACTCAGTACACTCGCTGACACACACACACACACACACACACACACATAGCACCACTGGTAACATACTTAGGACACATACAGACACACACATCATGCACACACACAAACACAGGCACCACTGGAGAAACAGGCCATTGACGCATCACAAACACACACCACACATGCACATATACACACACACACACACAGTTGGAGCACCACTCAAAGCATGTCACAGACACTATTAAATATTAAATATTAAATATTAAACACTATTGCATATCAAACACACACACACACACACACTTATAGCATTTATATCCATTGGAAAGACACGCACCATCACACACACACATACACATACAGTTATAGCACCACTCAGAACACAGACGCTGGATACACAGACACATCACAAACACACACACACTCACGCACTCACACACACACACACAGAGCCTCTTGGCCATCTGTCTGTCTGCAGTCCAAGGCTCCTGTTCAATGGAACACACATACACACACACACACACACACACACACACACAGACACACAACCACAGACACCGAACCACATAGCCAGATTTATCCCAGCAACACTGCAATCAAGCCATCAAATCTTCCCTCTAAGGCCTGAATAAACACTGTGGGCTTCTTAGTTTCTCCCACTGCTATTTTCTTACCCCTTTTTCAATGGTGTTGGTCTGGCAGATAGTCCCCTCAGCTGCCGGGATGCTGCTCGTGATGCAGCGATTGCTTTTGCTCATACACCACAGCTCACTACATACCTCCTGCACACACACACATACACACACACACAATTACTATACACAAGCATACTATATATATATATATATATATATATATATATATATATATGTCACATGTCTATACTGTATATTTAACAAAAAACAATTTGCTTTACAAATGATACTTTTTAAGGTGCAGTTTTAAGTCTCACTGATGAAGTTTCATGATTACAGATGGAACTCAATGGGGAAAAAGTGAACTAAGACAAAAGACCCTATGTTTGCTTCAGAGTGGCAAAAGTAGCATCCTTGAGACTCACACAGGCCAGTGGCACCAGTCTAGCAGTCTGAGGGAGACTATTTGTCTGAATGACTGGCTCAGTGTGGAAAAGGAAAGGGACCGAGCACAGATCCCTGAAGCACACATGTTGTTTCAGACTGCACAGACACAGTGACTGGAGTGTACATAAGTGTGAGAAGCAGTGTGTCCAAAGTGTGTGTGTGTGTGTGTGTGTGTGTGTGTGTGTGTGTGTGTGAGTGAGAGAAATAAAAGCAGGAGATGCGTGGAGGCTGAGTACCCCGTATTTACACTGGCGAGACTTCACTCCGTACTGAAAGCGGCACTGCTCATCTGCATCATACACCTGCCCAGGGGCGGTGGATGGGTACACAAACTCCTGCTTCAGAGGGATATTGTTGAGACACGAGCCCATGCCCGAGCTGCAACACACACAAAACATGGATCAGTGAACACACACAATCACACAAATCTCACAAATCAAACCATCAGATATGATAAAATGAGTAATATTGTTTGTAGCGAGTAATACACACAATAATGTGATCTGTAGTGATCTGTAGAATAAAGTGACTAAGTAATTGTGAAGTCTCACTCTGGAGAGTCGCTAATGGAGTCTAAAGTCTCATTTATGCTCTGTGCTAAGATGGGGTCTTTGTCATCTCTCTGTGTCAATTTCATTCATTGCTTGGTCCATTCACTCCAAGCTTATGATTACAGATGAAATGGATCAACAGATCAATCACATGTGCATCAATCAAACTAGGCCCATCTGTCTGGTGTGATGTGGTTGATTGAGTAGCCTAACTGATCAGCTGCATGTGTGGCAGGTAAGTGATGGAGTGAGTAATTGTGTCTTTACTCCAGGAAGTTGGTGATGTAGTCACGGCTACAGGCAGACCAGACAAAGGGGTTGGTCTTCATGGTGATGTGGGCGGCCATGAGTTTAGCTGTCTCCAGAGTACGAGAGCCACAAGCATTCCCCACGCCATCATGGTTCATCCCAAACCTAACCAGAGAGGGAGACATCAGACAGACATTATGGGATGTTACTGTAAGGCTTTCAAATGAATGTTAGGACAAAGAGAGAGATTTGGAGAAGTGAGGGTAAAGAGGTGAAAGAGAGAGTGACAGAGAGACAGAGAGAGACAGAGAGGGTGATAGGGAGAGAAAGAGAAAGTGATAGACTAAGAGAGTTAGTGACAAGAGAGAGGGTGATAGCGTGTGTGTATGTGTGTGTGTGTTTGTGTGTGTGTCAGAGAGAATGTGTATGTGTGAGTGTATGTGAGCCCTCACGTGTGTCCTATCTCGTGGGCGATGGTGAAGGCGGTGGCCAGGCCGATGTCCTCATTAATACTGCAGCTCCTCTCCGGCTCACACATCCCCCCTACTGGAGCCAGACCTGACACACACACACATACGTCACAGGGATACACACACACACATACATTCGTATCCCAAATATCCTTCCTACCAGAGCTACACCCAACAGGAATATACACAGGTCACACAGACATGCACGCACACACACACACACCTCTCAACAGATAAGTAGAAGTAAAACGTCATACCTAATGTTCCACATGGTTTATTCTTGTAGATGCAGATGTCATACCTGTTGATAAAATCAAATGAACAGTGATTAGTTTTAGCATACAGTTCATGTGCCTGACAGTAAACATCCACACACACGCACACACACACACACACATACACGCACACACACACACACACGCACACACACACACACGCACACACACGCACACGCACACGCACACACACACACACACACACACACACACACACATACACAGCTTCTCTCACCTCGTGATTAGTACTGCAGTGTCGTGGTGTGCTATGCCATTATCAGGGATGGCGTTCCCATTGCCGTTGCGGTGCAGGATGGATTTCTGCCATTTGCAGAAGCTGTCCAAGGACTTCCCTGCATGGTGGTTGATCTCTAAGGTAGGCTAAGCAGGAGAAGAGGAGGTCAAACACAACACTGATTACACACACTCATCAGCAGAGGAACACACACTCAGCAGGAGTTCACATGAAGAAGTGAGGAGGCAAACTATCTAGACTCTCTCTAGACTCTTGTCACATATGGAAATGTCCTCTTGAAAACATACATGATCCTCACCAGAGCAAATAGAGTAGCGTATGGACTATATATGGACTGGCCTAGTGTTCTATGTAGAGTATTCTACTCAAACAGCCAATGTTGAACACTCAGACAACAGACATCTTTCTGTGGCCCTTGTTTTAATCACACTTGCTCTTGTAGGGCATTATTAATGTCTGTGAGATATTTATTACTTATTATTAACAGGTATGAGCTATTTATTCCTTATCAATAGGGCTATTACATGTTTATTACTCATTATTAACAGGTATGAGCTATTTATTCTTGTCAATAGAGCTATGAGATGTTTATTTCTCATTATTAACAGCTATTTCGAGCTAATATTTTGTGCAAAAATCCGCACTTGGTGTGCACTTATCTTAAAGGGGACACAGAATAGATGAATGGAGTATTGTGCCTTGTTCCCTGATGTTAAAATAGAATGCATTTAACTATAACTGTTCAAAAAAGTGCTATTTTACAAGCCTAATTATAACATTATATTTAGGCTGGGTATTGAAATGATCCTTTTGGATAAATGGCACCCTCTTTGGCAACTACAATTGAACTACAATTGCTTTGTTCTATTTGACATCACATGTAGGCTTCTAATTCACCCATGTATTAGTGGACATTTCTGAGATTTCTAAGATTTTCACACAATCAACTATAGGAGGACACCGCCATGCCTCATGTTCATGCACAACCTCTCCTAATTCCAAGCCAAGGCAAAAATACTTTTCCATTCTATGTCTCCTTTAACTCTTCAACTACTGCAGTATTAGTGGGGATATTCAAGGTGACATGGAGTGGAAAACCATTTTGAGGTTGCGCATGGTCTCAAAGCTGTTTCAGCTGTACAATATAAACTAAGCAGCTAAAAATGGGCAAATTACTGTAGAACAAAGACCGACTGTGGTGCAGTATCACGCTAATCAACTATAGTTAGCTAAAATGGACCATTTTAATCCCCAGCCTAAATATATTGTTGTAATTGGGCTTGAAAAATTGCACCTGAGCTTATTTTTGATAAATTACACTATTGCACTTTCAACTTAAAATAGTGCAGATTCTATGTTAGCAATATGCACTCCTTGTTTGTTCTTTCATTGAGTTGTAGCCTGAATGTTATCCTCTTTTGTATCGCTTTGGATAAAAGCGTCTGCTAAATGCCTAAATGTAAATGTAAATGTAAATTAAAGTTGAATAGCTCATATTCAAATATTATTGAACAAAGTACAAAACTCCTCTCATCCTCATTCTATGTCCCCTTTGACCATTCCACTGGCAGGTGTCTGAATGGACTTTGATCACAAGTCTGGAACCAGGTGCATTATGGGGATCTGAGGCCAAATGCATGACAGAAGGCCAGTTGGAAGGCCAAACTGTCTGCTGTGGCAGACGGCGTCAGTTTGGAGGAAAAGCCTTTGATTGGCTGCAGCTGGGCTCCGTTCCTAACACAGCCACGCACAACTAGCAATTGTCTCCGTGCCCTCTCTTCTCTTCTCTTTTCTTTTCTTCTCCTCTCCTCTCTTGCCAAAGCCTCAGCTTTTGTTCTGCTGTCTGGTCTTTGAGGCCCTCCCTCAGCTGTAGGGGTGCCACATAGCTGAACTCTGCAAGTCTGCTGCTTCAAAGAATTTGTTTTTATCTCAGTGTAGCGAAACTAGCCCGCAACAGCTAGCCATCTGAGGCAACGCTAATGTCTCGTATCAGCTAGCCATGTGAGACAACGCTAATGTCTCATATCAGCTAGCACGCGTCTGGTGCACACTACAGCTGGTAAATTTAAAACAATTGTCAATAATTCCCAGTCATTACTGCTAATGCTGCATCAGTTATGGCTCTGCCTGGCTGAGCTCTCTGCAATATGACATGAATCACATGGCAGCGTCAGCTTCCCACACCAGAGTACAGCTGGAGCCCTGATCCAGCGAGGGGCCCATGTTACCCAGGCACTACTGCCCTATCAGCCACTTTGCTTAAGGGAAGCACTCAACCACCCTCCGCCAGACAGTCATTCCCTACGACACAGACAGACACAGTTGTATAATCTTGATTAGAGAGACAATCAGCCATTAGGAGGCACAGTTCACCACTGCTGAAAAGAACCACTGCACTAAAGTGTTAACCTCTACAGAGACAATCATTCCCATGTGAAGCCTGCGTCTGTATGTGGGAATGTGTGTGTGTTTGTGTGTGTGTGTGTGTGTGTGTGTTTGTGTCTCGCCTTTTGACTGTCGGATAAATGCCAGCTGCTGTTGGGACAGTCTGAACTGATAATAATCTTCTGTGTTCCTGGCTGAGGGCCTTGTGAGCTTATTCAATGTTGTGGCCATGAATTTAATCTCAATGAATCCCACACTGATAACCTGGATACCATATCTGTGCTGTAGTAGACTGTGAAAAATAAAAGTGTGTGTGTGTGTATCCAGTGGTGTGCTATAAGCATGTGTGTGTGTGTGTATGTGTGTGTGTTGTGTATTTAAGTGTGTGTGTGTGTGTTTGTATGTTTGTTTGCGTATTTAAGAGAGTGTGTGTGTGTCCAGTGGTGCTATAAGCATGTGTGTGTGTATGTTGTGTATTTAAGTGTGTGTGTGTGTGTGGTGTGTGTCTGCGTGTGTTTGTTTATTTAAGTGTGTGTGTGTGTTTGTGTGTGTGTGTATCCAGTGGTGCTATAAGTGTGTGTGTGTGTGTGTGTGTGTGTGTGTGTCTGTGTGTGTACAGATACCTGGTCCTCCATAAGCAGAATGAGACGAGTAACTACAATGTTCACAGCGTTCCCCAGGCTAGAATCCTGGAAGAGTTTGGCAACCTGACCTCCAGGGAAACAAGAAAAGACCAGTCTTAAAAGGCCAGTCTTAAAAGGCCAGTTTTAAAGGCTAGTCATAAACACCAGTCTCAAAAGGCTAGTCTCAAAAGGCTAGTCTTAACAGCCAGTCTCAAAAGACCAGTCTTAAAGACCAGTATTAAAGGCCAGTATTAAAGGCCAGTCTTAAAGGCAAGTATTAAAGGCCAGTCTTAAAGGCCAGTCTTAAAGGCCAGTATTAAAGGCCAGTCTTAAAGACAAGTATTAAAGGCCAGTATTAAAGGCCAGTCTTAAAGGCAATTATTAAAGGCCAGTCTTAAAGGCCAGTCTTAAAGGCCAGTATTAAAGGCCAGTCTTAAAGGCCAGTATTAAAGGCAAGTATTAAATGCCAGTCTTAAAGGCCAGTATTAAAGGCAAGTATTAAATGCCAGTCTTGCTAATCTTAAAGGAGAAATCCGGTGTGTATCAATCTGTAGTCCTGTTGTTTGAGGTCACTGAGTGTCCGTAGGAAAAACAAGATTTGATACAAAATACACCAAACAGTGAATCAACAGCCAACACTAACTCAATGGGGCACAGATACTCACTTTTGGTTTCATTCTGCAATTCTCCATTCAGTTAACATTAGTTATCGGTCCACTTTTTGCTCTATATCGTATCAAATGTTCTGGTTCTTTTTCCTACAGACAGCGCTAGGGCTACTGACTGATTGATTGATTGATTGACACTGGATTTCCCAATCTTAAAAGGTAGGAAACACATGTGGACCTATGGCTGTGATACTGCAGAGTGGAAGTTCTGCTGTGGTGTGTATGGTGTGCAGCAAATCTGCCAGCGTGTGACCCTGAAATAGTCCAGCTTTGCCACCACATGAACACACACACTGCAGAAAGAGTCCTTCTACTGCAATCAAAGTATTGCAATATAAATAGTACACACTTTAGCTGTGAGAGAGATTTAATCATTTCACTTTATATCCTTCAGATACATTTTGCATGTTTAAGTAATAACTTGAACCTCTGTTGTGATTTAACTGCATGTGAAACTTACAACATTCATCACAGCCAGGATGTACTGCTCAATGTCCCGGCGGCCATGGTAACCAACCATCATCTTGTCAGCCACGACCAGCGTTTCTACATATCGCTCACGGCTCACAGAGCGCTTGAGAGGCAACTGGCCGCGGCCCATCTGATTGGGTGCGGTCTTGAGCGTGCGCTGCCACAATGCAAACGTCTTCCCTGGCTTCTCATCTGAAGGTCAGGATGGACATCACAGGAGGATTACACACACACACACACACATCAGTATCACAGAAAGAGCTAGAAACTTCTCATCTGAAGGTCAGGATGGACATCACAGGAGGATTACACACAACATCACCATCACATATCACTGGACACAGAAAGAGCTAGAAACTTCTCATCTGCTGGCCGTCATCTACTATACATCACAGGGTTACATTCCTTACATTACAAAGAAAGACTTTGACTCATAGTAATGACACTTGGTCACAGTGTGGACTGACTGACGACTGATTGATTGACTAGTATATTGATTGATTTTCATTTATGGATTATTAGTATCCTGTGGCTAGCAATGGGTTAGTGGAAGTTGGTGTGGGTTAGTGTCTGTACCAACCTATGTGTAGATTAGTGTAAGTTAGTGTAGGACTTAGTGTCTGTACCTACCGATGGGTAGGTTAGGTCAGTTAGTGTAGGGGTTAGGGTCCTGTAACTACTGATTTGTAGGTTAGTGTAAGTTAGTGTACCTACTGATGGTTCAGTTAGGGTAGGTTAGTGTAGGTTGGGATGGGGATTAGTGTAGATTAGTGTTGAAGTTAGTGTACTGTACCTACCGATGACGCCACAGGACTGGTCCAGATACTGGTGCCGCAGCGATGACCTCTTGTAGACCACATGGGGGCGCCCCTCACGGCCCTCGATGCTAGTGAGGTTCTGGGCCGAGCCCAGAGGCTCAATCAGGAACTCATCCCCCCCGGTCACGATCACCCCCCTCTGGAGGAGACCACAGGAGAGCAGATTAGAGGAGCGCGCCCCCCAGGGGAGGGGCGGGGCACGGGTGCCGGTGATGGTTATGAAACTGACACAGATTAAGGGGGAAAGGAAATGGGAGGAAAGGGCACAGCATAGCATCTCAGCTGGAGGCTCCTACACCCAGACCCCCTCAGCACCATGAGGGGCCACTGCCCTCGGGCTTTACTACACCTGACGAGACAATCAGATCAGAGCCTTACACACCATGCTGACCAGACACACACACACACACGCGCACATACGCACACACACAAGCCAGGTGGGTTCCCCGGTGTGGGCCAAAGTCCAGAATTCAGGTCATGTCTGCCATCTGCAAGCTGCTCGGTGTTTCATGGGCACTTTTGGACAGAGACAAGGAGACACCCCTCACCCCACCCTACTCTCAAGGAGACACCCCTCACCCCACCGACTCTCCATCTCCTCCTCCTCATCTTGGCTCTGGCCCCGGAGGAGTCGAAGGTGCAGCCCTTGTTTCCTCCTGGCCTGTCTGCACCAGACTCTGTGCGGGTCCAGGAGCATGTAATCCTATTATGTGTTTAGTGAGGCCCTCATGCTTTCCCTATGAGTTGCCGGGCAGAATTAAGATCTGCCGTCCTGACCAGCGGTAATGATCCATAGATGTTAGTAATGCACTGGTGAGCATGTTTAATCCCCAGACTATTACCTATGTTATTACACCAATCCTCCCATTATCAGGTGCAAATTCATTCAAATACCAGTATAAGCATTCTGGGCATAAAGACAGCATTCTGTGGGCAAACAGCAGGAAGGGAAGCATCACAAACACCTGCTGAGGGAATTCTAGAGTGTCGATAAAGTGCAGGCAGTCACAGATGGCAAGAGCAAGACTGGCAGTGCCAACGCAGAGACCAAGGGGGGACTGGCACTACGCTGGCCCTGGCAGACAACCAGTGTGTTAGTGCAGGTGCATTTCCACCACAGGAGACCTGGGCAGCAACTGAGCATGTCACAGCATGCTGCTGCACTAGACCAAATCCATCATTAAGATTCAAAACACCTGTTTCTGTGTGTGTGTGTGAGAGAGAGTGAGTCTGTCTGTGTCACTATACACTACGTGTTTATGTGTGTGTGTGTGTGTGTGCATGTGTGTGCAAGTGTGTGTGTGTATGTGTATATCTCCAAGGCTGGAACAAGACATGAGTGCTTTGGATCCAACAGCTGTGTCCACAAAGACACATTTGATCTACAGATCATGTTTGCTATTAGATGCCGATGGGAAACTGTTTTTTTTTTTTTCACAGTCCAAACTAAAACTTTGCTTTCCTTCTTTGAAGCAGAGCGCAATTGCCAACACTGGGCTCAAGGCTGCGTCTGAATAAGCAATTATCTCCTTGTGTGCAGCTGTAAGTGACCTCATGCAAGGCAACGAGGCCTCCATGGGACACAGCAGACAGGTGCAGGCCTTAATCTCACACAGGTGTGACCGAGCAGGTAGGAATCGGCCTGATAAGAGGCCGGATGTGCCCGTTTCCGCTGCATGTCAGCACTGGGTGGATGATTTTACTGCGTATAAGCAGATGCAGCATCTCGGTAGTTACTATAATGAAGCTGGTGCCCCTGCACTTTTCCTTTGCTTTCAACTGCACGTAATTTGAGCTCATTTGAACCATTTGCTATGGATAATTGGAAGTTCTTTTTTCCCCAAAAGACCACATTCATCTACGGCACAAACACCACCTGAACAAACTGCACCAGTGGCTCAAAGCAACAGCACTGCACAGTTCTAACTCCAGTCAACATCACAAACACCGTAAGGTTCTAGGTTTCCCAGAATTCAACAGTTAGCCAGAACCTTCTCAGACACTTTCCCTGAGTACAGCAGAGTTGAGTGCGGAATATTTTCCCCCATTTTAGGATATCTATCTGATATCTATTTGTTGTCAAAGTCACAGAAAGGAGATTTAAGGGAACTAACCAACATACACACAGTACTTTCTGAGAGGGAACTAATCTGCTCCTAAAGGTCTAGCTGTGGGGGAACTAACTGTGAGGGAACTAAACAGCTCCTAAAAGGTCTAGGGGGAACTTCCTGTTGAAAGAGAGTTTGCTATGCAGTCGGAAAAAGAACAAGAAAATTTTACATATAGCTAACATTAGCTGCCGAATAGCAAACAGGCAGCTCACTTCAAATGCATGGGACATAGGGAAATTAAACTGATTGTTTCTGTGCCCCATTCAGTTAGTGTTAGCTGCCAGTTCACTACACGGTCTATACAGTATCAGCACTTGATGACCTACAACAACAGAGCTTTAGACTGATTACCACCAGATTTCTCCTTTAAGTAGGCAGTTTTAAACTTTTCTTTCTCTGGCTTCACAGAAAGTCCAGTAGAGAGGTGAGGTGAACTGACCAGGCCGTCACAGTTGCTGAGTGCCACCTGGCTGGAGTGGGCTTGGTGCTGCAGGTGCCCAGTGTAGTGGCAGCTGGGCGCATAGGGGTGGCTCCACGCCATCCGGCCGCGGCTCCAGTACTCCACGCGGAACTGGCGCGCCAGCAGGCCCGTCTGCAGCGTCAGGTTCAGCAGGAAGCTGCTGTGCTGTGTGGACAGCTGGTAGTACAGCTGCGTGTCGTCGGCGTCCCCCTCATCTCCGCCCTCGCTGGCATCACCGCTGCTGGTGCTGTTGGTGTCGATGGGGCTACTACGCCGTTGGCGCCGGTGGGCACCGTGCCAGTTCGGCTGCTCAGGCTCCTCGTCGTTCTCCAGGGTCTCCCCCTCGGGACCCACACGCACTGGGATGGCGATCTCATACTGGTCCAGGCTGGACAGGAACTCCTCTGGGGAGACGACAAGAGGAAATGAACACAGGAGTCAACAAGGGCCATCTCAGGACCTGTTCAAAGTAGGAGGGATTGTCAGCAGGGTTGGGGACATGGGCGTCAGCGTCAGGAGTCTCAAAGGACTGGAAGATAATGACAGTACAGAGGGAGTGATGTTAGGATCCACAAAGACAATATTTGTCAACAACGGACAACGTATTAAGATCTATAAATGCAAAGACAATATTTGTCAACAACGGATAACGTATTAAGATCTATGAATGCAAATTTTTCACAACTCCCTACTTTCAGTATTTCCTTTTTTTAACTAATGATAAAAGTGTTTAGTGATACATTCAATGTGAAATCAAAGGATCACAATCGCAACTTTTGGAGTTTCTGATCTTCCCCTGGTTATTCGGCCAATAGATTGTAACTTCTGCCCTGAACTCGAACTTGTCTGTTTTGATTAATTCTGCTGAGCTTTGGACAATTTATGAGAGAATGGTGAATCCTCTCAGGCCAGCGTGGTTATCCCACAGGAATTACGACCACACACAAGAAGCCTTCTCCCAGCCAGAGAGCAGAGAGGAGAGGGGAGGAGAGGAGAGGACAGAGTATTATAGTATAGTCCCCGTGAGAGAGTAGAGGAGAGGAGAGATGAGCTTAGAGGAGAAAGAACACACTCTGTTAGAGAGGAGAGGAGGCTCTGTTAAAGGAAGCAAAACACATCCAGGACAGAATGCACAGCTACATTTAACCTTAATGTACACTTTGCATCGCCATTAAACTGACTCCATTTAACCTTAATGTACACTTTTTTTTCAATTGAATCCATTTTATACGTGCTTTTAGCCAATGCAGCTACATCATATTTTCTTTAGATCCTGTGTGGGTGCTGCCGCCATGATCTTTATGATAGCAAGTTGCTTTACAAGATCAGTAGCCTGGCCATGCACTTCTGCTCAGTTATGCTCTCCCTACAGAGTCTAGTCTGGATTTGATTCCATTTAGCTGGTTGTTTCCAATGGCATTTTCAGCGCATCCAATCAGCAAACAGAGGAAGGAGTTGTGGACACTGAGCTAGAATGCTATCAGTCAAAGGCTTCAACGGAGCAAGTGATCATTTGTTTCTACTGAGTGGCCAGATTTTCAGTACGAAATGTAGTGTAGTACGAGGAGCTACAAGCTCAGTGACAGGAACTCTCAATCTAGCAAGTTCATGCTGATATCCAACTGTAGAAAACATTTCATCAGTCCATCTTAATCATTCCTTGCAAAAATGTACGCCTGAAAAATAGGTGACCTAATGAGGAATTGACTTATCAGAATGGGTAGTGGGGAGGAAGACTTATTCAGAGACATGGGCGAGTTTATGAACAAGCATTCAAGAGTGAAAGGGCCTGTTTATGAACGATCTGCAGCCTTGTGCCTCACGCCACAGTCTGGAAGCACATTTGCACACCACATGTTGTGTCTCTCTAACAGACGGCTGTGGGCCACTGAGGGGAGTTCACCAATATGACATCGTAATGGACAGCAATGCTCTCCAGACTGGACAGAAGAAAACGACTCACACTCAAACTCCCCACCCCAATGGCCTCCTAAGGAATGGGACTGATTTTCCAAGACTGTACTGCCATGAAACACCACTGAAAACAGAGCTGACTAAGCATTGTGTGTTTCAAATGTGCTCTTGTAAAAGATTTGATGTTTCCAATCAACAAAGACAACAACAACAACTTTCTAAGACGCTACTGGTACTGCGGAACCAATCAAAATGCAGTATAGTAGCAAGAATTGAAAAAGATAATGGACCAAGATAGACCAAAATGATTTTAATGGACCAAACAACTAATTGATCAACTGAGATAATAATGAACAAATGAATCAAACACAAAAAATAATCGCTAGCTCACTCCTACTGCCTAATGACCAGCAAGTACAGTGTGACTGCAGATTTATGTCCTTATAGGATTTCTCTCACTGTTTCTGCCACACTGTGATGACTGGTGCTGATTGCAGTGTGAATTCTTCTGCATGGACTCAAGCGCCTCGTGGCTGTCCTGCAGCCTTGCTGTGAGTCTCTCAAAGAGAAGGTTCCTCTTCCCTCAGGAACACTCGCCAGCTCGGCTTCAAGTTATTCCCGACCAACAGTATAGTTTTGGCGGTTTGAATGTACACACATGCCATTCGGTTTAAGCAATGCACCTGCAGTACTCCTGCAAGGAATCAGGAGTTAGGAAACTTCCTATATGCAATTTATTCTGTTACATCCTCTCTGATGATTCACATACATGTCTACAGTCTATATCTTACGCTTGAAGCCACATGGGAGATCTGTAGAAAGAGCAGCAGTCAGTTGTGCATTATTGTGGATCAGTCTCCAAGGCCTTATATATGATAACAAAGGTCAGATGTTATTAGGTCATAGAAGGTCCTTCTCAATTAAAAAACAGAGTAATAATCTACTAATAACAGCAGAGTGCACTGAACAGAAGGTATGGAGAATATGCCAATATGCAACTCTGAACAGTGGGTATGGTGATAATGCCACTATGAACAGTGGGCATGGTGAATATACTACTCTGAACAGCGGGCATGGTTACTATGCCACTCTAAACAGTGGGCATGGTGAATATGCCACTCTGAACAGTAGGCATGGTGAATATGCCACTCTGAACAGTGGGCGTGGTGAATATGCCACTCTGAACAGTGGGTATGGTTACTATGCCACTCTAAACAGTGGGCATGGTGAATATGCCACTCTGAACAGTGGGCGTGGTGAATATGCCACTCTGAACAGTGGGCGTGGTGAATATGCCACTCTGAATAAAATAAACAGAGGCAGAAGAACACAGACTAACTGTGGTGATTTCGAAAGTCGTTTCCACGGATATCCTGAAACTGTACACTTCCTGTCTCCTCCAGTGGAGGCTAAAGATTTGTTGTCCAAACACCGAGTAGACGAGAGGGGTCGCTGCAATGACGCTTGCTTGCACCATCACCCCCAGCCCACCGACACCACCACCCCTCAGCCCACCAACACCACCCTCAGCCCACCACCACCCCTAAGCCCACCACCACCCCTAAGCCCACCACCACCCCTAAGCCCACCAACACCACCACCCTCAGCCCACCAACACCACTCTCAGCCCACCGACACCACCACCCCTCAGCCCACCAACACCACCACCCCTAGCCCACCAACACCACCACCCCTAGCCCACTGACACCACCTCCAGTGCAAGATGGAGTAATCCCACAAAGTGCACTAACATACTGGGATAAAGGAGTCAAAGGTTGTTTATACCACTGGGCCAGTTCAAACAAGCATGGAGGCAAAGACCTCAGGGTCCTCCGACAGAAAAAGAAATCACTCTCCACACTGACTCCACAGCCTTTCACCATCAGACAGAGCTCTCCACACTGACTCCACAGCCTTTCACCATCAGACAGAGCTCTCCACACTGACTCCACAGCCTTTCACCATCAGGCAGAGCTCTCCATACTGACCCAAAATCTTTTTCCTATCAGGCAGTACTCCGTCCGCCTGTGTATTTCTCTGAAAAACTATTAGGATTTCCCAGTACTCAGATGGACCACAGACCCCCTCCCTAAGGTAAAGCCTAATCACCAGACAAACTACTGCTTGGCCAGTCGCAGTTGCAGACTCTCTGTCAGTAAATCACCTGCAAG
Organism: Tenualosa ilisha; assembly: GCA_015244755.2. NCBI lineage: Eukaryota > Metazoa > Chordata > Actinopteri > Clupeiformes > Clupeidae > Tenualosa > Tenualosa ilisha. The sequence goes on along the minus strand of PYXC01000633.1, from coordinate 314,483 downwards.
CAATCGAGTGTCTGTGTCAGGTCTGGTGGCTGGGATGCATCCACACCACACACACATATGCCTGCTTTGGTTCCAAGAGGTGGAGCACCGGCTGAACAGAAAGCTCCCACTGACTTGCATTCACTTCAAGGGATGGATGGCCTGCTGCCAATGTACAATGAGAAATATCTGGAAACACAGAGGCGGTAGCAACCCCATAAGGGGCACATTACTGCCTTCAAAAAAACGAGCCATTATTTTTGATATTCTCCACATAAAAGGCCCCACTCTACGTAAATTAGAGGCTGGCCCTGTTGGACACATCCTGAGAGTGCTCTCATTTCTCAGGGCCGCTTGTTAACTGTGTGTGGAGGTGGTAAAATATGTCAAGCCATAAAGCAGGCGTGGAGCGAGAGACAGGAAGCTCTCTGAAAGAATAAGCCTGTGAAGAGAGCTTTAATAAACTAAGGCCCCTAGGAAGCATAGCCCAAGGTTTTGCTTTTAAGGTTAGGGTGAGCTGAGGGATCCAGGGAAGGATCCTTTAATTATGAGACAACAGAGCCAATGAGACCCGTGGCTCCATCTACTGTACCTCTGCTCTTCACCGCTTCAAATACACTCACACACACACAGCACACACATACACACAGCACACACACATAACATACCCCCTCACCGACATCCACACATACAGCACACCGTAACATACCCCCCACCCACCCCCCACCCAACAAACACACACACACACACACATTACCCCAGACTCTTTCTAATCTCTTCTCTCCTCCTGCTCTCTCTCTCTCTCTTTGCTGACTCTACCTTAACTCTACACTGCTCCTTTAAACTCATCTCTCACACATTAGCTGACCAATTAGTGACAAATCACCATATGACCATCTCTCTCTCCTTCTCTCCCTTTTTCTCCTTCTCTCTCCCTCTCTCTCTTTCTCCCTCTCTCTCCTTCTCTTTCTCCCTCTCTCTCCTTCTCTCTCTCTTTCTCTGCTCCCTTGGAACTGTGACGAGGGTGATACCACAAATACTGTACCAGGCTCCAGTCACTGTGCCATGCCCCAGTTTTTCCAAATGGAAAATCTAAAAAGGCGTGTGGAGTTGTGGTGGAATAAGCAGATGGCACTCAATGGACAAACCAACTTACTGTAACTTTCTCCATGTTTGTCCTACACTTTTCCTCCTCCCCTCCTCTCTCTCTCTCTCTCTCTCTCTCTCCATGTCCCCTTCTCCATCACTATTTCTTAATCTTTCGCTCTCTCTATCTCTTCTATCACCTCTCTCTAGCTCTCTCCATCTCTCTCTGCTCAAGATGTGCAGCAGCTGTACAGAGCGAAGCATGTGTGCTCATTCCCTCTCTCTCTTTTCCTTCTTCCTTCCCTCCATCCCTCTCTCTCCATACCTCATTATCTCCCTCCCTCCTTCATCCCCTCTCTCTCTTCACAATGCCAAGGTGGTGGTAGTGGATGCCGATTCTCTTGACAGGGTGCCATCATCACTGACTCTAGGACTGTGTCACCCTTTGCTCTAAGCTATGCAGGCAGACACATTCATCACAACATTCCAGCCGCGGCTGTTCCCTCCACACTGCAGTCACCATCGGGGAGCCTTCCTCACGTCTCGACCTGTTCGAAGTGTTATTTATACAGTGAGCCAGTGCATTGAGCGAGCCTTGGGTAACTGCTCATTGGTAGATGACATAATTCAGTTACCATGAGGCCTTACCTCATTATGTGTCTATTTAAAGACAAAATGAGAGGCATGGAGAGAGGGACGAGGAGGAGGAGGAGGAGGAGGAGGAGGAGGAGGAGGGGAGACAGAGCACGACATGTCTGCATATTTGTTCTCCTTTTAAAATAAATACGGCCAACACAGAGCCAAATACACTCAGCAGCTTGTCACGGACCGCACAAGAACAACAAAACATAATCACCACCACCATGAGCTGTGGGTCATTAGCGTTCCCTACAGGGGAACAGGTACTGCTTTCTACACACACACACACACACAAACACAGACACAGACACAGACACACACACACACATTTTGAGTGCTGAATTGTAACAAAATCGAACAACAGTGTAAAAATCTCACCACACTTAAAATAAAACTCAAATATGTCAACAGGAGCAGCATTTCCTTCGAAGTCAGCACACCTTCTCCTAGAGGGAGAGGGCTAGAGTGAGCAGCATACTGTATGAGTCTGAATATAAGACTAGAGGGAGAGGGCTAGGGTGAGCAGCATACTGTATGAGTCTGAATATAAGACTAGAGGGAGAGGGCTAGGGTGAGCAGCATACTGTATGAGTCTGAATACAAGACTAGAGGGAGAGGGAAAAAAAATAAAGGGGGGCGGCAAAAATGTTAATTGTGCTAAATGAACGGCAGCATCTCACTGGCCTACAACTGCCACACTTGATGGAGAGGTAAGAGATTGTCTTGAACAAATTCAAAATTAGCCTCGAGTTTTGTAAAAGAATGTCTGGGTTTACATGCACTTCAGTATCCCTTGACCCGGTAATAATATTTGGGATATGAGGTTTAAATGCGCACAAAGCCAGCACTTCATATCCCATCATATTCGGGACACAGAAGTCTCCGATGCTTCGCAATGGACTGTCACTATGTGACTGAATAAGTCTTGCCCAGCACCTGCACAGACTTAGAGGAGAACCTGCCTTTTCAGCGGTAGTCTATGATCAAACTAAAGAAATCTCACTCATACAGACAGACAACGCTAAGCAAATACCAGTGCTTTTCGACATACATCAAAGAGAGGTTGAAAATCAGTTAATTTGCAGTGGAAATGAGAAGCAAATCACCTTTATGTTTGAGTGTTTTGCAGTTGGGGCCAACTCACCCCTTTGACACGCAAGGCTGTAGCCTCTATACAGACCTCTATGGGTGATGCATATGGTCAAGACTGTAGCCTCTATACAGACCTCTATGGGTGATGCATATGGTCAAGACTGTAGCCTCTATACAGACCTCTATGGGTGATGCATATGGTCAAGACTGTAGCCTCTATACAGACCTCTATGGGTGATGCATGTGGTCAAGGCTGTAGCCTCTATACAGACCTCTATGGGTGATGCATGTGGTCAAGGCTGTAGCCTCTATACAGACCTCTATGGGGGATGCATATGGTCAAGGCTGTAGCCTCTATACAGACCTCTATGGGTGATGCATGTGGTCAAGGCTGTAGCCTCTATACAGACCTCTATGGGGGATGCATATGGTCAAGGCTGTAGCCTCTATACAGACCTCTATGGGTGATGCATGTGGTCAAGACTGTGGCCTCTATACAGACCTCTATGGGTGATGCATATGGTCAAGGCTGTAGCCTCTATACAGACCTCTATGGGTGATGCATATGGTCAAGACTGTAGCCTCTGTGCAGACCTCTATGGGTGATGCATATGGTTTTCTGCCTTGTAGATGGGAAAATGATCATTGGTGGCCCACTACTGATTCAGTTTAAATGTGACAAATTTATCTACATTAATTAATTTGATCTGGTGCTTTAATTTATGGTAATGATATTCAGAATTTATGGTAATGATATTCAGAACTTTGAACTTCAGAACAAAAAAATAATTTACTATATGAGGCAAAATTTCATCTACATCATCTTCATCAGCTTTTTTCATTTTCCCCAAAATTAGTCTGGGAAAAGGCATTGTCTTATATTCAGGATGGTCTTATATTCAGGATGGTCTCATATTCGGGCCAATGCAGTAATATTATATGAGACTCCTAATGAGAAAGAGGCGTATATCAGAGACAGACAGAGAGAGAGAGAGAGAGAGAGGAGTGTATCTGAGACTCTTAGTGAGAGAGAGAGAGAGAGAGAGAGAGAGAGAGGAGTGTATCTAAGACTGTTAGTGAGAGAGAGAGAGAGAGAGAGAGAGAGAGAGAGAGAGGAGTGTATCTGAGACTCTTAGTGAGAGAGACAGAGAGAGAGAGGAGTGTATATGAGACTCCTACAGAGAGAGAGACAGAGAGAGAGGAGTGTATCTGAGACTCCTACAGAGACAGACAGATAGACAGAGAGAGAGAGGAGTGTATCTGAGACTCCTACAGAGACAGACAGATAGACAGAGAGAGAGGAGTGTATATGAGACTCCTAGAGAGACAGACAGATAGACAGAGAGAGAGAGGAGTGTATCTGAGACTCTTAGTGAGAGAGACAGATAGACAGAGAGAGAGAGGAGTGTATCTGAGACTCTTAGTGAGAGAGACAGAGAGAGAGAGGAGTGTATATGAGACTCCTAGAGAGAGAGAGAGAGACAGAGAGAGAGAGGAGTGTATCTGACACTCTTAGAGAGAGAGAGAGACAGAGAGAGAAAGAGAGAGAGGAACCTATATGAGAGCCTCGAGAGTGTATCTGAGACTCTGAGTGGGTGATCAGTTTGATTCTGACAGGGCAAAGAGTCGGAGTGTTTTCATCAAGACTGAGAGGCAGACAGAGTTAAGACAGACTCCAGCCTTAACA
>PYXC01000633.1:127500-307500 GCA_015244755.2 Tenualosa ilisha | reverse complement strand
CCAGCAGATTCTCTTCCTGTATAAATCTGCACTTGTGGCTGGATAAGGTGACTGGACGGGTGGACCAATCAAGGCAATGGTGCTGGTGTGATGCTTTGAGAGTGTTGGACGACCCTGTGGAGACACAAACACAGAAGCAGGTTAGGATCATACACAAACACACACACACAGACACACACACATACACAGTGTGAGGTCAGGGGTGAGCGCAGAAAGCGGCTGTGTTCCATAATGTCTTAAACGTCTCCTCTCTTCTGCTATACATGAGTGCATGACCTTTCACCTTTGACCTCCAGGTCACAGACAGAGTGACATACACACACCACTTTCCCCTCAGCATAAGAGAAGAGAGCATCCGACACAGATGCACAAATTTTCCATCTTTCAAGGTTTGAGTTTGTCTCTCCTTCCTTCGTCCTTTTCTTCTCATTTCTTCTTCCTCTTTCTCTCTCCATCACTCTCTTTCTTTCTCTCCCGTGTGAGTGTGTGTGTGTGTGTGTGTGTGTGCCGCGTGGGCAGGGAGTAAGAAACAGACTTGCCCTGTCGGTCCAGCTGCTTGGCACCCACCCAAGTGCAGCCAAAGGAGATCACAAACAGATGGGAATCACTTAGGCTGCAGCATGAAGGGGAGAGCAGACCTCAGTCTCAGAGAGGAAGAGAAAAGAGAGAGAGAGGGAGGGAGAGTGAGGGTCCGAGAGAAAAAGAAAGAGAGAAAGAAAGAGAGGGAGAGGAAGGGAGGGAGCATTAGCAGTCTTTACAGCTGGGATTGCCATTTTTGAATTTCAATAGACACTACGAGACGCTGTAATACGTGTGTGTGTGTGCGTGTGTGTGTGTGTGTGTGTGTGTGTGTGCGTGCTCCTACACTCAGAGTAAATAATCTCAAAACTAGGTCTCACCTCAGTGGAATTCTGATGAAAAGTTTTGTTTTGGAAAGTTGCTGAAGTTCCCATTCTACAGCACAGAGGCACTGGGACAGGACTACTCCTCTGCACAACCAGGCCACTTTTACAGATGTGCAATTCACACACGTGCACGCAAGTACATACACACACACACACACACACACCAAAAGCTGCATGGCAGAGGATGCTCTGGCTGAGTTACGTAAGAGCAGCAGGCAGTCCAGGCAGTTAAGTGAAAGTGTCTCTTCAAACACACTTTTGCTTCAAGCCTGCAGCTGCACAACTGGTCAACAGCAAACAGGAGAGCTAGCAGAGATAGACAGATAGATGGATAGATAGATAAAGTGATAGAGAGAGAGGAAGAGTGAGAGAGAGAGAGTGGGAGAGAGATATTGTAGATAAATAGATAGATAGATAGATAGATAGATGGATGGATGGATGGATGGATGGATGTCTAAATGTTTTCTTTTGTCTACAATAGAATAGCTGAAAAGAGAGGGAATAGAGCGAGAGTGAGAGAAATAAAGACAGTGAGTGAATGAGAGAGAAAGAGAGAGAGAAAGAATGAGTGAATGACAGAGAGAAAGAGAGAGAGAGTGAGTGTGTGAGTGAGTAAGTGAGAGAGAAAGAGAGAGAAGGTGAGTGAGTGAGAAAGAGTGAGAACGAGAGAGAAAGAGAGAGAGTGAGTGAGTGAGAGTGAGAGAGAGAAAGAAAGTGAGTGAGAGAGTGAATGAGAGCTGGAGAGAGGCCCTGACAGGTTTACCACCCCCCATGTGTGTGTTTATGTGTGTGTGTGCATGTGTGTGTGTGTGTTTGTGTGTGTGTGTGTGTGAGAGATGTGTGAGACTGCAGGCTCTCCTAAAACACTGAGGGACTTTGTGTTCCTGCCCCCCCCCCCCAACACTCAAGGACTACTGAGGGTCTCTCTTCTTCCAGACCCAATACGTGCGCACACACACACACACACTCTCACACTGTTGCCCCCTCAAAGGCTGATGGACTGTGGGTCTCTCTCCTTATAGGCCTCCACACACACACACACACACACACACACACACACCTCCAACGGGCAGCACCTTCAGAAAAAGGACTCTTCTCTCCCTCATTTCCTGCCTGGCCAGTCAGTTGCCCTCTCAGCTCTCACTCTCTCCTCCTCCTCCTCTCCAGTTGCTCGCATTAAAGTGGTCGTGGATTGTGTGTATGCATGTGTGTGTGTGTGTGTATGTGTGTGAGTGTGTGGTAAGGATGATGGCAGCACACACTGGACTGGCCTGAACTAGACCAAGAACACTGCTAAGGGCCTCGACTCAGCTTTACTGGGTCTACACTGGGTCACTGGGTAGCTCTGCTGGGTCCACACTGGGTCACTGTCTGGGTAGCTCTGCTGGGTCACTGTCTGGGTAGCTCTGCTGGGTCACTGTCTGGGTAGCTCTGCTGGGTCACTGTATGGGTAGCTCTGCTGGGTCACTGTATGGGTAGCTCTGCTGGGTCACTGTATGGGTAGCTCTGCTGGGTCACTCTCTGGGTAGCTCTGCTGGGTCACTCTCTGGGTAGCTCTGCTGGGTCACTCTCTGGGTAGCTCTGTTGGGTCACTCTCTGGGTAGCTCTGCTGGGTCACTGTCTGTGTAGCCCTGCTGGGTCATTCTCTGGGTAGCTCTGCTGGGTCACTGTCTGTGTAGCCCTGCTGGGTCACTCTCTGGGTAGCTCTGCTGGGTCACTGTATAGGTAGCTCTGCTGGGTCACTGTCTCTGTAGCCCTGCTGGGTCACTCTCTGGGTAGCTCTGCTGGGTCACTCTCTGGGTAGCCCTGCTGGGTCACTCTCTGGGTAGCTCTGCTGGGTCACTGTATAGGTAGCTCTGCTGGGTCACTGTCTCTGTAGCTCTGCTGGGTCACTCTCTGTGTAGCCCTGCTGGGTCACTCTCTGGGTAGCTCTGCTGGGTCACTGTATAGGTAGCTCTGCTGGGTCACTGCCTGGGTAGCTCTGCTGGGTCACTGCCTGGGTAGCTCTGCTGGGTCACTGCCTGGGTAGCTCTGCTGGGTCACTGCCTGGGTAGCTCTGCTGGTCACTGCCTGGGTAGCTCTGCTGGGTCACTGTATAGGTAGCTCTGCTGGGTCACTGCCTGGGTAGCTCTGCTGGGTCACTGCCTGGGTAGCTCTGCTGGGTCACTCTCTGGGTAGCTCTGCTGGGCTGCTGCAAAGTTCCAATTCCATCTGCACTCTTTGCTCGCCTGACAGAGAGAAAGAGAGGGGGAGAGAGAGAGAGAGACTCTCTCAACTGGCTCCGCCTGCCTACTGCTCACAGTTCAGCTTTGGCTGTGATTATATTCACAAAGCAAGTTTGAGTCCGTTTAGCGCAGGCTACTGTCCTCCAGTTCAGCTTTGGCTGTGATTATATTCACAATGTGAATGTGGAAACACTGTACAAACAGAAAAGATAACAGGCTCTGATCCTTTTCCAGAGAATCTGCAAGTCTTTGCTCATCTGAAGTGTGTTTCTTGTGAAGAAAAAGACCTACTGTAATAATATGCTCTCTAGCCTGTCTGTGCTGCATGCTTCTGCCTGGATGTTTCAAGCATGCATTCTGCAGCACAGGGATCTCATTCGTTATCTCCTGCCAGTCTTAAAGGGCACTTGGGCTGTGGCTTATATGAAACTATGAGAGGCAACACACACACACACACACACACACACGCACACAGACTGTGGCTTGTCTGAAACTATGAGAGGCACGAGGGAGACACAAACACACAGCCCCATCCGGGAGTGGGCAAGCTCAACGTGCTGAAATCTCATGAGGAATGGTCATATTTATAACACACAGGCAGCAGAGATGTAAAAAAGCCCCGGGTGCTATGGAGACAGTGAGAGACTGACCGGGAGGGGGGGCGTTTAGTCTGACCAGACAGACTACACTGGTCTTGTGTTTAAACTGAAGGAGAGAAAAAGAGAGAGGGAGATAGAGAGAGAAGGAGAGGGAGTGAGGAAAGCAGAGAGAACCAGAGAGAGGGGGGAGAGAGAGAGAGCAGGCACAGACAGAGCCTACTAATTAAACCCATATGACTGGGTCTGAACATAAAGCCTCTGGAGAGAGAGACAAGATGCTGAGTTTGCCCCCAACCCTCTCCAGAAGTTCCCTAAGACAACACAAATACCTCCCCGCCAAGCCCCATGCTCCCGAGACCACTCAAATACCCCCCACCTCCCAAGACCACCAAATCCACATCTCCTTCTGGTCTTAGGGAAAACCGCTGAGATCTTCTGTTTCACTTGCCATAAAACTTAAGCCCTCACTGCCCTGGACAAAAAACTCTCTACTCTCAAAATCTCTACCCCTGTTGTCAGCATGACAGAAGTAACAACAGGCCCAGATAGCAGCTGAAGTGGAGAGAGATCTGGCCCCAATGTGGGTGAGATCCGGCCCAGATCCGGTCCAGTTTCGCCAAGCGTCAGCTGCTCTAGCTAACTGCAGCTGTTCAGTCTGGCACCAACTGAGGTATTGATGGGACTGGGCCAATGACAACACAGCTCAGGTAACACACACGACACACACACAGTCACAATAAAGTGAACAGATAAATCCTTTCACACTTCTTGAGTCTGACTGACACTGGCAAATTATCCAAGACGACTGATAAAAGCAAAAGCGAGCGAATAAAGATGTCACGCTTGTCCGCGTGGATACAATTTCTCCCCGCTTGAGAAGATGGAACATAAACAAAGAGCTGTCAAACGCGCGCAGATGCACACTCAGCGAATCCGCCTTCACGGAGCATTGAGTCCTCCGCACACTCCACCTCCGTCGGCCCAATCCTGGCACACTCATGCGCCTATACAGTCTCTCAAGCAGTAATATATACACTGGCTTTCCTGTGAAGTCTGCTGGACCCATCCAGAGCTGCACATAATGAAAGGGGGGTTCACAGCACGACCTAAAACTTCTACAGGTTACAAAATGGAGTTGGTCTAGAAGCGAGAGTAGCCAGTTAGGGCACCGTCTCAGAGGGCATTTGCCCCGGCTGTTGCTTAGACCCTCAATGCGCCTCGCTAAAAAGAAAAGCCACTGATTAAAACAAATTCCATGCAGTAGTACACTTAATATTACCGTGCATCATTTATGTAATGCACTCTGCCAAAACTTCAGAGACTTCATTATTTGCTACCTTCACAATCACACCAGATTAAGATGTTAAAGAGTAGACTTCACAGAAGGGTTCACTGGGTTCAGAGTCACGGCACTCCTTTGAAGTCCATTCAGTCTCACCACCATAAGGGTTAAGCTCTTTTTCAACGGTACAACACTGACTGAAAAGCCACCCATCCTGTCGCAAGGCCGGTAAACTTCACAAGTCATAGAAGTAGGTTATACGGATTTAGAACAGCCTACTGTCCAGTGACCAAAAGTGCAAAGCTGTATCATCTGAAATCACAGTGTAGTGTCATACATGGTTATGCTACACAGGTCTTACACAGGAAAAGCCGCATTAGATGACGTTTCTGAGAAAATAATTTGGAAAAGCCTCCTCTACTCCAAAACTCCAGTAATGGTAAATCTCATTTCCCACTCAAGCGTTCGCTGTATCCTTAGCTCATGCATATATAGTTGTAGGCTGTCATTTCTTCTGCAAACCTGTAAATGATGTGATGAAATATCAAAACTTGGTCATGATAACTTGAAATGCAGCATTGTCCATGTCTCGACTGGGGTAAGCGACTAGCAGTTAAAGTTACCTTTCCGTTCGTCTGGCTGTCCCGGTCTAACGTTACCCAGATACTCAGACGTCTGTGTTTCTTCAAATCTTGTTCAAAAACAACTGCAACTGTATCTGTAAAGTGGCACAAAGAAGTAAAGGGAATTCTCTTGCTCCTCTCCCTAAGTCACTGACAGAGAGCGGTAGTTAGCCCTGATATCTTCACGCAGTTTAGGTTTGGAAGTGCCGCACACAGCAACTGGCAGGAAGTCCGGAAAGCAATTACAAAGGCACGCCGCAAGAGGGAGCTACTTCCATAACCCAAAGTAGGGCAACTCTGAACCTTAAAGTTTATGGGACTTGGGCGAGGGACTTTGAGTTTGAGTTTGTATGTTTTTCACCAGAAAGTGTTTGCTAGAAGCTTAATAATTGTTCTTAAAAAGACCATTATAAATATATGATTTAGTACGAAAACACATAAAAAATATTTTGGAAGTATATTTAAGGCACAAAAAGGTTTAATAGGCAAGGCCTCAAAAGCATTTGTCGGGCCTATTTACCTGCCCAAGACAAAAATTAATCATGTTTTGTAACAGTGAAAGAACCATGGTATGCAATAGTGTTTCAGTTTCTCCATCAGAATGCTATTAACTGTAGACTAAACTAGCACAACCTTTTCTTAGCTATAGACAGCCTTGGCCGTGTGTTAGCTATTCTTTGCAGTGCAGTGATAAGATGATGAGTAACCACTGGAGGAAATGAAGCCCCCCCAAGCGTCATCTGCATTCAGCAACACCCACCTGCCAGTCTGGGGATCCTGCTTCCATGGACAAGCATATTGGTGCAGGCATTAACCTACAGCCATTTCCAAATAGCTATTAAGATTTCTTTTTTTTTTTGTCAGGATCCAGCATATGACTGACAAGGTGTATCTATTTATGTTTACTGATCTATGCATTTAGTTGTGACGAAATACAGCACAGAAACGGAACTGTTTATGCCATTCACGTTCAGGAGAAATGATTGATGCCAGAATACATAATTGCAGTGTGTTTCTCTGCTAGTTTATGGCAGATAGATTTTGCTGTTGTTTTAATCCTCAAACATTTCACTATACAGGTGAATTTGCACCTAAATTTTGAAAATGGAAAACATGACAGTTGCCAGTCGTACATCTGATTAGACAGAAGCCCTTTGGCAGTTTAGGGTGAAGCTAAGGAAGTAGGTTGCTCTTTCTGAGAAGTTGTGTGTCAGCCCAGAGCCTCCCTCAACAGCTCTCACTCCTCACCTGCACTCTCTCTCTCTCACACACACACGCAAAGCAGTGTGAAGCTCTTCCACATCAGATCTTGGAGGTCTGGAACGGTGGAAACAGCAGACAAAATAAGAGAGAGATCCGGCTCCCTCTCTTCTGTTTCTCTCTCTCCCTTTTTCTCTGTCTCTCCCCTTTCAGTGACCCAGCGGTCTGCAGAGGTCAAGAGTTTCCTTGTGTGGCTCCAAGGCCCTGCTCTGAGGTAAGTTTCTGCAAGGCCTTCAGCTTTGCCTTATTCTCCTCTTGTACTCAGGAATGTTCTAGAACACACTAATCTGAAGGAACTTCTGCCCAGAAAGTCTCTCTCAATTTGCTCTGTTGCAAATACACAAAGAAGCTATATGATACCAAAAGCTTTAGTATAAGTGATGGCACTTTCACACCAGATCGCTTGATGGCAGAGGTCATCGCAGAGAGATGTATATGGCTATGGTACTATCAGGAAAAGACATTTGCGTGAACTGTCTTATAGTCCCATGTTTTTTGTTCTCTGAATGTTAAAAGTCTTTACATGTTCGTTTAAATCAGCATTTCAGGTTTCAGAATGATTTTTCAAACAAACTAACTGCGAGGATACTGCCATTTTATGTCAGATTACTACCATGAAAAAATATATTTGATAAAAAATTTAATCAAAATTGATCAAAAGTTTTGTCCCCAAAACTGTATGAAAAATACAAAATGCATTTGCAAAAGTAATTATTTATGTTTCCAAAAATTAGGCCATTAGGAGGTTTTAAACATCTTCTCTGGCAAATTGAATAGAGCACCTTCTTTCAAATTTTGCAACTGTCCCTCATACAAGAATTACAAAAAAGTCTCTGAATGTACCTGTCTTATTTCATCTATTTTCAGGAGTATTTAAGGAGTAGGAGCATTAATAATTTAATTAATGTTGATTATTATTTTTATGAGAGGGGCTTATAGGCGGACCTGGACATGTGAAGGTTTTGAATATATGGTTTAGTTAACTTGGCTCAATAACAAAACAACCTTACAGCACAACTTACATCCTAACCATTTCAAAGACAGTAATGATACTGGGCCTCACTGAAAAACGCTTTTTACAAATGATTTTGGTAAATTGTAAATGGTAAATGGACTGTGCTTATATAGCTCTTTTCCAGTTCCTCTAGTGCTCGAAGCTTAAATCCCACTCACACAGTTTCTATGGAGGCTCTGGCGTTCAGCAATGTGTTCTTGTCTCCTCCTCTTAAGAAGAAATTTTAGACAATCATTACTGATGAATAATTCCCTTTGTGTGTAGATAATTGTGCACCAAAAATAGTTTGCTTATTAATGTTAATTATGTTGCAAAAATACTGAAAAATAAATGCAATGCTTATAATATATTTACAATATTACTGCTTAATGCTCTCCCCTACAATGTGTTTTTTATGCTCTAAAATAGTTATGCAATATAATCTACAAACAGTCATTCTGGACCATACCAATGCGATCTGTCCTGATGATTAGTGCAGACAGGGGACCGTTCTGCTACAGTGGAAAGTTTTCCCCAGAAGCATGGCTGAACAAGCAGCTCAGTTTTGTATTATTAGCCCATATATTAGACAGATTGACGCACATCACAGACTCTTTTGATGCAGAAACACTTTGAAAGACCTCTGTTATAGAAACACTAAAGGCCTCTTGCACTGACAGATTGAAATGCCACAGTTGTAGGATGGTGGATTGTAAATATCTCCAGGTCACCGGCTTATTTACGTTGAATATGTAGATTCTGTATAGAAGCACAGTTGAGTACAGTTGTGGAGGACAGTGTACTTACTCTCCAGTTAGTACGGATCCCTGGTGAATGGATCCTTACCAGCATGTAATGACACTGTGGGTTAATGCATGAGCAGTCGTATGAGCACAGAAGGAGAACTTGTTCTATTTCGTTTCCCTTGACCTTTTAGTGTATCACTTGTCTTTAAAGGGTTCTTTCTAACCTTTTCTGTCTTTAAGGGGTTCTTTTTTAACTTCGTCTTTGTTCGTCTTCGTCTTGTTTTCCTCGATCTACTGCAGTTTCCCTCTTTTAAATGAACTCCTTGCAAACCTGTTTAAACTTTGATTTGCACAAAGTTATTAAATCAGCAGATCCACAGTGAGCCTGTGATTACATGACCTGTTGAAGCCATCATTTCACTGTTTATGTGAATCAGTATTAGCATCTGTCTAATGGAGGCACAAAACATTTGGTGACAGCAAACCACAACACACGTACAAATACTTAAGAAACCATGTCACTGGACCTGCAGTTATTCCGACATCATAGAGATATCATGACATATTAACTACAGTGACTTGTGTAGTGAGAACAGAGGTAGTTGACAAGCAGTCTTTGGTGAGAATATTTCATTGGTGCCTGAGAGAGAGAGAAAGAAAGGAAGGAAGCTGCATGCTAATGTATGCAAATAGATATTCGTAAGGCCTTGATGCACGGGGGGTTCATCAAATGAAATTATGATTGGACTTGAAACATTGTACTTTTAAACATCACACTGCATAGGTCTGTGATGTTGCATCATGGCAACCCCAGTCACCCGAGTGAACCTGTTTGTCAGTTACCTCTTTCAGCTCACTGGAATGTATTGGCCAAATGTTACAAAAGGTCAAACGAACATTTCATGAGAGATTTTACCTCTGTTTTTTGATATCAGAGAGTAGTGAGCACAGTGGTGTAATTCACACTGCAGCACAGTCACACACTCACACACACACTCACTCACTCACATACACACACACACACACACACTCACTCACTCACTTACACACACTCACTCACTCATACACTCATACACTCACACACTCACACATTCACACACACATACTCACACACACTCAGCAGTCATAATATAGTGACCACGAGAGAAAAATGACAAAGGGATTTTAAAATTTCTTCATTCAGTGTTGTGACAGAAAAACTTTATGCACACATATGTAGCAGATTGTTTTAGAGGTTTGGAAGTACTGTTAGCTGTAGCATTTTAGAGGTTTGGAAGTACTGTTAGCTGTAGCATTTTAGAGGTTTGGAAGTACTGTTAGCTGTAGCATTTTAGAGGTTTGGAAGTACTGTTAGCTGTAGCATTTTAGAGGTTTGGAAGTACTGTTAGCTGTAGCGTTTTAGAGGTTTAAAAGTACTGTTAGCTGTAGTGTTTGTAATTTGTTTCAAATATGTCAGAAGATGTGTCAACAATTGACAGAAACAAAAATACCTTTTTAAAAATATTTTTTATCCCTTTCTTTCTTCTTTTTTCCCCTTTTTTCTTTATGCATTTGAAAATGAGTAGGAAGAAGTTTGCACTACCCCCTTTCATTCAGTCATTCAGTCAACTACAATTGCACCTGTTCTGTGCGTAAAGGCCCTGAAGAGAGAGGCACTTTAGTGGCCTTGCCCCAAACCAAACAGTCACCTGGTGTGTGCTTCACTTTGTCTGTGTGTTAGCCTGTCAGTTTTACCTTGTCTGTGTTTTATCCTGTCAGTGTGTTTTAGCTTGTGTGTCTGTTTTGCTAAATTGTTTCTGACTATGTCCCATAGTTTCCTCTGTGTGGCCTGTGGTGTCCGAAGGCCTGTGGTGTGTGTGTATGTGTGTGTGTGTGTGTATGTGTGTCCGCTGTGGGTGGGCAGAGGTACATACAGGTGTGTCCAGGAAGTGAGCTGTGGTTTAAATCAAAGTGCTGTTGGCCGCTGGAGGAACTCAAGGGGGACATCTCGGCTTGAGTGTCACAGGCGAGGTCCCCTGTCTCTCTGGCGTACAGATAACATCAAGGCAACAAGGCTTACAGTTCACCAGAGAACACCTTTCTTTTGTTGTTACCTTCCTGGCCATGTTCCTGACAGTTTGTTGTTGTTGTGGTGGTGGTGTGTTTATGCCAAGACACACTGTCTGATAACTTGGAAATGAAGTTTACGTTTGTGGTCAGATAAAAACAAACAGCACATTCAGTGACCTCTTACTGGAAAAAGGCATAAGGGCACGGATGTGCTGCAAGTGTTCATAAGGGGAAAATCTGAGAGAAGGCGACAGACTGAGACAGAGACTCTGCCTGATCTCTTTTTCTGCTGTTAAGGTAAATCGTTTGAATGTTTAATCTCAGAGTTTTTTGGATTCGTTTGCGGTGCATATTCTGTTGTCTTCTTTGTTTTAAACTCAGCATAAAAATTGTCATTTTGAATTTTGTCAATTGACATCATGATAAACAAAGCATAAATAACACAATTAGACGCTTTTTGAAAATGCCTCAGCTTGTAAGGGAAAACTGTATATTTTCTGAAACTTTTTACAAAAACCTCTTGAACGGCACTAGACTTACTTGCTAATTCTGGAGGTTATTCTCAGGATTGACAAATTCCTATGTTTGTTATATTCATGTGTTTAGCGTTGTCAGAAAGCTCTGTGGTTTTTAATGTTAGAACCTGTGTTGAACAGTGTCAGAACCGTCAGTGTGTTTTTCTGTTGATCTTTCTGACTCTTGAGAGGTTTGAGTTTGTGGTCGCCAAGGGCAGAATAGAGGGATCGGACCCCTCAGTGGTGAAGTCCCGGCGTCTCCATATGAAGGCACTGAATCAAACGCCTGAGGGCCACCTAGAACATGCAAACCACAAAGCAGCCCTTTGCTGCAGTAATGTATAAGTAAGCGCTTTTCTCTACAGTGCCTCTGTCGCATATTCAGCCCTGTCAACAGAGAGGTTGCGGTGCACTCGGTCTTGTGACTGCAGTGAACTTATCTTACTGCACAAAACCTCATGTCTTCATTTTTTTCGCTTTAAGTATAACTTCCAACTTGAAAAACACAAGGTGATTTAGACAAAAACAATTGATTTATCATGAGCACAGACAACACATTACAGTCCAAAAAAAAAAAAAAAACGTCTGTTAGCTAAATAGATCTTTGTTCCTCTGACTGAACACACATCTTTTACTGTGTAAAGAAATGATCAGGTTCCACATGACAGCATGCTTTGTGAGAGGAGAGAGAGAGAGTGAGATGGCACCAATATATCAAATAGGAAAGGTTCTAGTGACATGTGCACCTGCAGGAGAAATGTCTTTTGAGTGTGTGTGTGATGGGGGGGTGGAGCTGACGTGGCGCACACATCCTGTTGTGGCGAAGCTGCTTTTCCAGCAGCAGTCAGCATCAGAATAATGCAACACCCCCACACACACACGTACACACAGGCACATGTGCTCGTGCACATATACACACACACACAAACACAGGTTTACTCTTATGCCCACACACAGATTCTACAACACACACAAACATATACACACTGTGCATACACACACACACACACACACAAGTGCACACATCACAGACACATCTTTTACTGACACACACATTCATACACACACAGACACACACACACACACACACACACACAGAGTGACAGAGGTTGTCATTTACAAATAATCAAAGGTTATAATCAATATGATCAACTGGACTGTCATTGCAGATGTAGCTCCCATTCCTCTAGTTGTCTAAGTATCTCTGACATGAACACAAGAGGAGGGGCTCAGACTGAGCTGAGCTGAGAACTTTTTCAGCCAATCAACACATTCCTTCATGAACATGGAATGGAGGGCTGCCTTTTCATTGGCTCAGCTCAAATAATAATAGTACTTTGTCATAGTCAGACCCTCATAATCACCAGTCATAATCAAGTACTATACCTTTAATTCATCACATCACACCTTTCATTCAAAATCACTAGGGTCATAATGAAAAGCTACACCTTTAATTCATCATTAGTCATAATTACTGTAAGAATTATGTCTTTAATTCAGTTTTAATTACAGCTTTAATTCATAATCACTATGGTCATAATCAAAGACCATCTTTAGTTCATAGTCATTAGTCATAATCAAGGACTACACCTTTAATTCATTACCACTGGAGTCAAAATCAAGGACTACACCTTTAATTCATAATCACTGGAGTCATAATCAAAGACTACACCTTAATTCATAATCACTGGAGTCATAATCAAAGAGCATACACACTGGTGATGGTAAGAGGTTTAACATGGATGAAGTGGGAGCCATGTCACGAGAGTAACAGTGACCGTATTGCATGATGTCCACTGATCAACATCATAACTGTAACAGCAGTGTAGCACACCAGACCAGAGGATACAAGAACTGAAGCAGTGTAGCACACCAGACCAGAGGATACAAGAACTGAAGCAGTGTAGCACACTAGACCAGAGGATACAAGAACTGAAGCAGTGTAGCACACCAGACCAGAGGATACAAGAACTGAAGCAGTGTAGCACACCAGACCAGAGGCTACAAGAACTGAAGCAGTGTAGCACACCAGACCAGAGGCTACAAGAACTGAAGCAGTGTAGCACACCAGACCAGAGGATACAAGAACTGAAGCAGTGTAGCACACTAGACCAGAGGATACAAGAACTGAAGCAGTGTAGCACACCAGACCAGAGGATACAAGAACTGAAGCAGTGTAGCACACCAGACCAGAGGCTACAAGAACTGAAGCAGTGTAGCACAGAGAACTGAAGCAGTGTAGCACACCAGACCAGAGGATACAAGAACTGAAGCAGTGTAGCACACCAGACCAGAGGATACAAGAACTGAAGCAGTGTAGCACACCAGACCAGAGGATACAAGAACTGAAGCAGTGTAGCACACCAGACCAGAGGATACAAGAACTGAAGCAGTGTAGCACACTAGACCAGAGGATACAAGAACTGAAGCAGTGTAGCGCACCAGACCAGAGGATACAAGAACTGAACTATCCAACGATTAGCTCTGACTCATGACATCTTTTGCTCTTTAAGTAGTTTTCGTTTCCTATTTAAATGTTCAGCTCAGTTGAATTCAATATTTACACAGCGCCATTTTACAATACAGAGCAAGAGTGTCAAAGAAAGTTAGTTATTTCAAGGAAGAACTATGGCTTCTGATGAGTTTGTATTGACACCTGTGCTCACGGGGCACCATAAGCAGTACATGAATGTGCTGACTCTTGCTGCATGGGAAAAGCACATGGCAGTTCACGGAAACAAAAGCAGGACAGTCTTTGGCCGCTCTCACATTTGCTCGCAGCATCTAGTGAAAACTCTCCCACAGCTCTCTCTCACTTTCTCACTTCGGCTGTCAGAGCTTCTTTTACTCTGTTCAAGTTGTGTTGTTGTCACTTTAGCGCTTTTGTTATTGTGGATGTCATTCCAACTCACTTTAGCACTTTTGTTATTGTGGACATCATTCCAACTCATAGTCCCACTATTTCTCTTGCATCATTTCAACAAGCAAAGTGCAAGTGTGTCCGAAAGTGTCTTTAGAGATTACACTGAATTATTTCTATAGTAATGGCTAATACTATTACTGCAGTTTGGACCAACTTTGGCGCATGTGTTAATTGTTATAAGTGTTGTTGTTGTAATAATAGCAGAGGTAAATGAGAATGTTTCAGTATATTTAGAATTACTGTTAACCAATATATGAATTGATGTTTTCTGCAGGGTTCCCTCTTTGAGTGTGTGTATCTTCTGAGAGTGAGGCCCCCAGTGTCCTTTCTGTGAGTTTGTGTGTGTGTGAGAGTGAGTGTGTGTGTGTGTGTTGAGCGACCATGGGTGACCCTGCGACGGAGCTCCCCTTCTACTATGGGAGCATCAGCCGTGCGGAGGCGGAGGAGCAGCTGAAGCTGGCGGGGATGGCCGACGGGCTCTTCCTGTTGCGGCAGTGTCTGCGCAGCCTGGGCGGCTACGTGCTCTCGCTGGTCTGGAACCTGCAGTTCCACCACTACCCCGTGGAGAAGCAGATGAACGGCACCTACTGCGTGTCAGGGGGCAAGCCCCACTGCGGCCCAGGCGAGCTGTGTGAGTACTACAGTAAGGACGCCGACGGCCTGGTGTGCGCTCTAAGGAAGCCCTGCTTGCGTTCCCCTGACACCTCCATCCGTGCCGGCGTCTTCGACAGCCTCCGAGACAACATGCTCCGAGAGTACGTCAGGCAGACCTGGAACCTGGAGGTGAGCGAGAGGGGTTTTACCCTAATACATTATCACAGGAAGCACTTGGCTTTACCCAGAACACACCACTCACCTCAGAAAGGGAAAACAGTGACAGCCGCAGTTACATCTGGGACATATGAGTCAAGCTTGGTAGTTATGATTTCAAGTGATTTCTAGGAGATGTTGTTGTTCTGATCTCCTGACCACAATAGTGCAGTAAAAGTTTGGAGTGACGGGTGAACTGTCTTACCAGCGCCATCAACTAGACGTTAGAAATGGTCTGACTTCAAACGCACCATGAAACTCTAGTATAAATCATATGTGCTTTAAACTTTACAGGACATAACTTGGGTGGATGGAAACCTGACAAACATGAAAGATTATTTTTTTTTTGTTCTCAAAATAGGTGTATGTGAAAATATAACTAATCTTTTCCATTTGTGTGTGTGTGTGTGTTTGTGTGTGTGTGTGTGCGTGTGTACATGTGTTTGTGTATCTATGTGTGTGTGTGTGTGTGCGTGTGTGTATGTGTGTGTGTACATGTGTTTGTGTATCTATGTGCGTGAATGCGTGTGTGTGTGTGTGTGTGTGTGTGTGTGTGTGTGTGTGCGTGCGTGTGTGTATGTTGGTGTTGTGTCCCAGGGGGAGGCCATGGAGCAGGCTATCATCAGCCAGGCCCCTCAGCTGGAAAAGCTGATCGCCACCACCGCCCACGAGAAGATGCCCTGGTTCCACGGAAAGATTGCCCGTCAGGAGGGGGAGCGCCGTCTCTACTCAGGCATCCAGCCAGACGGCAAGTTCCTGTGAGTGAACATCTACCAGCCTCCCACAGCTCCAGTTGCAGGCTCCTCAGCTGCTCTTTACTGCATCCTTTTACCTGCCCACGCTTATGTGTGTTTGCCGAGACTCAAGCGCTTTGTAACGGAGGTGTCCCTTGATGTCTGCAGGGTCAGGCAGAAGGATGACAATGGCACCTTTGCACTCTCTGTCATGTACGGCAAAACTGTCTACCATTACCAAATCCAGCTCGACAAATCAGGGAAGTACTTCATGCCCGAGGGGACAAGATTCGACACCGTGTGGCAAGTATGTCCCAGTGATCAGTGTGAGATTCATGTGCACTATTCTTTCAGTCAAAGTAGTATGTTGAGATTCATGTGCAATATTCTTTCAGCCAGTGTAGTATGTTGAGATTAATGTGCAAGATTCTTTCAAAGTAGTATCTTGAGATTCATGTGCAAGATTCTTTCAGTCAAAGTAGTATGTTGAGAACAAAACATAACACATGAAAAAAAAAAAAAACAGAATACATGAAACTCAGAGGACACAGCAGAGGACACACAGGTCAGAGGGCACTGATTGTTGTTGTTCCCATAATGAGGAAACAAGTCTCCAATTTCACAATGGCCTTAATGCTCCTTCAGCTGACATACATTTGCATTGGACTTGCATTTTTGCAGGTCTTTGTGTTTTAAAGCAACGTTCCAGAATTAGCCAGGTACTGGGCTGGTTAAGATTAGAAAATGAGATACATCAAAAGCTCTGAACAAACTGTATCTGATAAGCTCAGTCACATTCAGTATCTCTGTTGCAAGCCCTGCATTTATATGATGACATAAATGCAAACCAATGCAGCAAAGTGCCTGACAGAGAGACACAGAATAAGCAACAATTCCACCACAAGTTTTTGATATTTTTCCTCCAGATTTATAGCTGCTTCAGGTCTAAAGGGATTTTTGTTTGTGAGATGGATACATTTTGGGCCTTTAAAGAGACCAGCTTATTGGCCCAAAAGGTGAATCATTGATGGAGATGTTGAATTAAAACTTTCCTCCACCTTGTTAGCAGTCTCCAACCAAATGAACACCGTCTAAGCCTTTAACGAGCATGCTACTGAATGCCAACCTACCACATAACAAAAATATTTCAGTGCATTAGGCAGAAGAGTTTTAAAGGGGACACATAATGGATGAGTATTGTACCTTGTCCTCTGATGTAAAAATAGAATATATTCAACTTTAATTCATCAAAAATAAGCACAAATGCAATTTTTCAAGCGTAATTCAGATTTCATATTTAGGCTGTGTATTGAAATGGTCTATTTGGCAACCACAATTGAACTACAGTGGCTCTTTGCTATTTGACATCACCTGTAGGCTTTGTTCTTATCGCCCATATTTTAGTGGCTATTTCTAAGTTCAAGATTTCTAGATGAAGGAGGCACAACCATGTTTCATGTTCATGACAGTTCTATTGCGATGTACAACCTCTCCTAATTCTTCAAAGCCAAGGCAAAAATAACTTTCCATTCTATGTCTCCTGTAAGAGAGAAAGGATTGTAGCAGATGACTGAAATGCTGTAATGAGACAGCTACTTGAGTTTGAATAGAAAAGCGGTTTGTGCCGAGGACTGAAGCTGCATGTCTCTCTGCCGTCCCCTCCCCTCTGGACAGTTGGTGGAGTACCTGAAGATGAAGCCTGATGGTCTGGTCACAGTGCTGAAGGATCCGTGTGTTAACCGCAACAACGCTGCCCTCGGTACTCATCACTCAGCATTCACCCACAGCTTCCACACCATTCACAGCATTCACAGCATTTACAGCATTCACAGCATTCACAGCATTCACCGCATTCACAGCATTCACAGCATTTACAGCATTCACAGCATTTACAGCATTTACAGCATTCACAGCATTCACAGCATTCACAGCTTCCACACCATTCAAACCATTTACAACATTCACAGCATCCACAGCATTCACCGCATCCACAGCATTCACCGCATTCACAGCATTCACAGCATTTACAGCATTCACAGCATTTACAGCATTCACAGCATTTACAGCATTTACAGCATTTACAGCATTCACAGCATTCACAGCATTTACAGCATTCACAGCATTTACAGCATTCACAGCATTCACAGCATTTACAGCATTCACAGCATTTACAGCATTTACAGCATTCACAGCATTCACAGCATTCACAGCTTCCACACCATTCACAGCATCCACAGCATTCACCGCATCACAGCATTCACAGCATACACATTACAGCATTCACAGCATTTACAGCATTACAGCATTACAGCATTCACAGCATTACACATACACAACACATTACAAACACATTACAAACATTCACAGCATCACACAGCATTCACCGCATTCCACAGCATTCACACAGCATTCACAGCATTCACAGCATTTACAGCATTCACAGCATTTACAGCATTTACAGCATTCACAGCATTCACAGCTTCCACAGCATTCACAGGCACATTAATACACCATTTCTTGGGGAGAAAAGATCTGTATGTTATATATTGTCATGGCTTCGTTATTTTTATAAAGGTAGCAGATCTCTACTTTATTCTACATAGCTATAGTATTGGTTTGAGTCCCCTTCCATGTATTCATGTCTATACACCTTCATATCATCCCCCGTGACCATCTCTTTAAGTAACAGCATATAGACATGTATTGTATGAATGGGTTATAGATGACCCAGAGCTTTAACTACAACTGTACTGTGTTCAGTCATGGCCATTCTAATAAACCAACCATCTTTCAATTTATAATATAATTTTAATTTTTAAATTTCAATCATTTTTAAATCTTTTCCTTTCTTTCAATTTTAGCTACTCCTGTTGCACCTAAACAGGTATGTAATGTATGTCAGTCCAGCATTCCGTTGGTGGTACTGTGGTCTTCGATCTGTTTTCTCTTCTTACAGTAATGGAGAATTTTTGTCTTTCTCAGAGGAGAAACAATGGATATGTACCGCCCCCCCGTGGTGAGTTGATGAACAGCACTTACAGCAGCTCTGAGAGACGCCGCTGAGCGAGAGCTGCCAAGGAATACCTTGCACTTCTACATCTATTTCCATTATGATATGCTCTGTGTACAAAAACATTTTTGACAACATAGATCTGGATACATATAGTCTACATATACATATCTACAAGACACATATAGTGTACATATACATATCTACAAGATCCATATTTCTTGTGGTACAAAAGTGGAAAATTGATGTATAGGTTCACCAACATGCAAAACAGACCACTGTATTAAATACAGGCATCAAAAATACACAAGACACAGTAAAAGTACAAGTATATTAAAATATAGTAAAACAATAAATAGCAGTTCAAAGTTCACTTTGTGAAGTTAAGAATAGTGATGGAATTTGGACTGACGGACTCTTTTTGTGCCATTATGATTTACATTTACATTTACATTTAGGCATTTAGCAGACGCTTTTATCCAAAGCGACTTACAAAAGAGGATAACATTCAAGCTACAACACAATGAACTAGATGATCCCAAATTGAAAATGATCCCAAATTAGTAGGAATGTTTGTTAACTAGTAACAGGTCCACAAAATTAAGCTCCAAATTGACTCCAAGTTGATCAAGTTGATCAATCCTTTTGTGTGTATCGTTGTGTTGAAGCTGATTCTGTGACAGACTGTGACAGAGCCATGCCCATGGATACCCAGGAGTTCACGAGCCCTTACGACGACCCCGAGGAGCTGAAAGAGAAGAAGCTCTTCCTTAAGAGGGATCAGCTGATGATTGATGAGGTGGAGCTGGGCTCGGGGAACTTCGGTTGCGTTAAGAAAGGCGTCTACAAGATGAGGAAGTGAGCTGCTGTTTAAACTGTCTAAATAGGTCATGACTAAATTAAATAAATACCTGTGCTGGCTTTGGAGCGCTGGCATAGACAGCCAACGCTCATGTTTCATTCCAACGCAGTGCAATAATAAGGTTTTAGATTTCATTGTCCTGAAAATGAAGTTCTCACAGTGCTGAGGATGATCTGTTTAGTGAAATCCCTCTCAAAAGACTTAGACTGGATCATCCCCCTTGGAAAGTGATCCTACCCATGAGATGATCCAGCTCATCACACAAACACACTAATGAACAAATTAAGGTCTTCAAATCTCATGTCACTGAGGCCTTCCAGTAGATGTGTACGGTTGCAGCACAAGACTGATAAACTAGCAGACAGTTCTCAGAAACTTTAGTTGAAACTTTAGATGAACCCCTTCTGTTTCTTCTGATGTCAGGAAGCACCTGGACGTGGCCATTAAGGTGTTGAAGAGTGAAAACGAGAAGGGCGTGAAGGACGAGATGATGCGTGAGGCGGAGATCATGCACCAGCTGGACAACCCCTACATCGTGCGAATGATCGGGCTGTGCGAGGCCGAGTCGCTCATGCTTGTCATGGAGATGGCCCCCGCCGGGCCTCTCCACAAGTTCCTCTCCAGCAAGAAGTAGGTCTCCACAGAACCTTCCGTGCACGACCAACACATTCATATCAACCAGCAAGACACAATATGTGCTGTACTCTCACTGCAAGCACAGCCATTCATTCATTCGTTCATTCATAAAAGTAACTCCTAAGTCCTTAATACACATCTGAATTCCTGTTTACTTACTGTCACTTTTGTAACCCATCTTTTTCACTTAATCCACTTTAAACAGATTTTAAAAATAATCTTTTTATTTTTATGTGGGTGATTAAATGCTCACTGGATATGCACCAAACCAGAATGATGTATTCCCCAGCATTAACCCTTGCATTGCCACATCCCCCTCAGGGACCAGGTGTCGGTGGAGAACGTGGTGGAGCTGATGCACCAGGTGTCCTTGGGAATGCGCTACCTGGAGGAGAGGAACTTTGTGCACAGGGACCTGGCGGCCCGCAACGTGCTGCTCGTCAACCAGCACTATGCCAAGATCAGTGATTTTGGCCTCTCAAAAGCCTTGGGGGCAGACGACAACTATTACAAGGTTTGACTTACTCCAGAATAAAACACACTTCTGTCAGCTGTTTACTCTGCAGTGGGTTCACAATTAATTTATTAATTTTCATAGGTCTCATCTGTAATTCAAATGGCCATGCAGTTATAGATTATATCAGGAAAAGATGGAGTGAAATATGTAGTCAGACCTGGAGATGGGTGGAGGTTTGCATTTATTTTCAGAAAAAGCTCAGAATGTCCTTGTGGTTTTGGTGGAATGCTAAGGCATCAACATGATGAGCAGTGCTCCCTGATGTGTGCGTGTAGCACACACTGTGGTTAAGCACAAGTGCATCTCACCTAATCAACCAATTAAAAAAAAAAAAAAAAGTTAATAAAATTAACGGAGGCGTTCCAAAATCAGTCTAACAGCAGTCTATGTACTGTTATATACTAATGCAGATCAGCTGTTGCAAAAGTAGCATTTAGCTGTTTCACCACAGCTGTAGTGGCTCACGTGAGCTGGTGTCTGTCTCTGTTCCAGGCTCGCTCCGCAGGAAAATGGCCACTGAAGTGGTACGCTCCAGAGTGCATCAACTTCCACAAGTTCTCCAGCAAAAGTGACGTGTGGAGCTTTGGGGTGACCATGTGGGAGGCTTTCTCATATGGAGGGAAGCCTTATAAGGTATTGCCACTACAGCTGCCTTCAGTATGACACCCCCCCCCCCCCCCCCAACCCTGTATTTAACCAACATTAGTTCTGTTATTTTAGCTTCACTTGGCTGATTGAATCTTTTGTTTTGCTGGGGTAGAGTTTTGAGCCAAAATGCAAAGATCACACTTGAAAAACACTTGTACTCATATGGTACAGGAAGGTGTGGGAGTTTGAATTCCAGAAACTGAAGTTTACTGATTAGCAGACATTTTGCTTTTAGAGAGAATTGCAGAGAGGAACTAGTCCCAACTGATGTAAAGAATACACATATTTATTGTTTATGTTTATATTAATTCTGCAGAAAATGAAGGGCCCCGAGGTGTGTTGCTATATTGAGAGCGGCTCACGAATGGACAGTCCACCTGGATGCCCTGAAGCAATGTACAAGCTTATGCTTGACTGTTGGACTTACAAGTATGACAACTCTTTCCTCATTCCTACACATGCACATCAAATACATGACTGATCAATGAATTGATGTCAAAGTAAAGGCATTAAGTTAAATTAAACTTGTATAGTGAGGAACACAAACATAAAACCATTTTTTATGTTCTCTCTCTCTCTCTCATTCTGTGTGTGTGTGTGTGTGTGTGTGTGTCTCAGACATGAGGAAAGGCCCTGCTTTGCCAAGGTGGAGGAGCGCATGAGGAACTACTACTACTCCGTTTCCAAGAAGAGTCCCCAAGAGGTCACAGAGCCAGTCACCTAGCGCTGACCTCTGCCCTCTGAACTATGTGCCATGGCAACGCAGCGCACCACATTTATATCATGTAGCCCATGCCAGCTAGCAAAATATTTACAAACCATGAGTCTGAAGCAATGCCCTTATTAAATGCTTGGTGGAATTGCGCTTTTCACAGACCATGAATTGTGTTTCTTGCTTGGTATGCCACAAAACAACTTTCACTTTCTCAACTAATTTTCTCCTACTGAATGTAAAAGAAATAAATCTCCAGTAATGTTCTGTTTTTAGTCTTCTTCATATCTATATCAAGTTCTTCCAGACAAAGTAGAATAATTTCATACTTCGTTTTCCCCCTCAAAAACCCACTTATTGACCATGCTTGCATGAGTCCATGTGCTTATGTAAAGATAAGAGGATTAAATGTTGTGAAACTGATATTGTGGCATGGCATGAATCTTAAAAATGAATATGCAATAAAGCATAAAAGATCATTATGTGTATAAAATGTCCTTTCTCATGTTGTTGTCATTCTCTTCTTCAAAATAAGCCTGCTTGGCCGCTGTAGATCACACATGGGAAGTAGTACAGACTATTAAAGAACACGTAGTCTAGCTGTGCTGTTCTGTGGTTTTCATCAATATGACGTTTCATCAAAGGAAGTGAAGTTTTGTGTAGCTAGGGAGGGGCTTGTTGTCAAGTTTTTAAAGAAAATGCATCATAAGTAACTATAAAGGGGTTATTTACGACTATAGTTTAGCAAAAATTACGTATAGTTAATAGACTATTACAGACTTGTCAAGTTGGTCTGCGTCCTAACCGTGTAGAATTTGGAGAGGGAGCATCATAGCGGAACAAGACCGTAGGTATTATCTGGTAAGTTCGCTTTAGGGTTCCTTGTTTCCACGAACAAGTCCGTTATTTCTGCTAAGTAGGCTGTGTAATTTAAATAAACCTCTGAAATACATTGTAGACTCCGCGTATCTTTGTTAATAACCAGGAGAATACAATGTAGCGACGGTTGAATTACAGTTTTTACAGTGTTGCAACTGTCACGCGGAACTAGCGCATGAGCGGCTGGGCAGTTGAAAGTTTGTCTCGCTCGATCATAGCCATTTTATCCGCCCGCTGCCTTCTGCCATAGGCAGCCTTACTAACACGACAATGTGATATGATCAACTCATGAATAACACATGAATTTATCACTATGCCAGTTGTCCTATCAGCAATCCAAATGTCTAGGCTACTGTAGAATTGTAATGCAGCCTAAGCAATTAACCATTATGTCCCTGGTAAACCCACGGAGTTTGTAAAAGGTAGTAGGCCCTGTGTGGTTTTGTCTTGAGTGTCAGCTGTTGTCGTCACATTTGGCCATCCCACAGCAGTGCATGTGGACAGATATGATATCCATTTCAGGTGAAAACGTCCACAGTAGCCATTCTAAAGTCTACCTTTACACATAACAGAACATTGAATGTTTACAGTCCTGTATTTCCAATGCACACTCTGGAGAACATCTGTCCTTTCTGCACAAGATCAGGTCAGGACACAATCAGTTATCTGTCTACAGGTTTCATCTTTCCCCTGTCAGCTTCCAATAAAAAATTGGGGAAGGTTCATTTTAAATAGTGTTTTCTATTTGTTTAAAGTGTAGACACATTTTTGTTTGTGGAACTGAAGAGTGTCTCCTTGAACATTGTTTGTTTATACAATTGCATCCAGCCATGCACTGCAATCTCAAGAGAGAAAAGGCCCTCTGTGCTCCATAGAATAGCCTTGAAAAATTCCTTCTTGTTCAACCTTCTAAGTCAGAACCAGGTCTGTTGGTGTAATTTGCAGATTCCTGTCTGTGAATAGCCGTAATAGTTCCATTAAGCTATGGTTAGAGACCTTAGAAGATGGAGATCTTGTAACAGGGACTTCTTCTCCAACTCTCCAGGCCATGTGTATTTGTAGAATTATTTTCAATTTGTGCAGCCTGTCAGCAGTTTGCCTCAGTAGGCCCATGTGTTCTGCTCTATAATGTATTTTATTTGTTTTGTAAACAAAATAGGTACTGTATGAAAGAGATGCTATAAACTGGACACTGCCAAAAGCATTCTGCTTTTCACTCCCCTTTCTCCCTGTTTTCTCTGACTTTTTATCTCTGTCTGTCTCTCAAACAGTCGTCATTCCTCTGTCCAGAAACCAGCACAGTTACAGAAGGATCACTGTGCTGAAGCAGCAGTTGGGCACCTTATTCTTGGAGCTTGGCCAGGAAACAGTCATTTCAAAAGACAAAAACCTACTCAACTCGCCACATTCACACTCCAACAATGTCCTTGGCACTCAAACAAGTCTTTAACAAGGACAGGACATTCCGCCCAAAGCGCAAATTTGAACCTGGAACACAGCGCTTTGAGCTGCACAAAAAAGCCCAGGCATCTCTGAATGCGGGGCTGGACCTGAGGCAGGCGGTGCAGCTGCCCCATGGAGAGGATCTGAACGACTGGGTGGCCGTACACGTGGTAGACTTCTTCAACCGCATCAACCTCATCTACGGCACCATCAGTGACTCCTGTACAGATCAGTCCTGCCCCGTCATGTCTGGCGGGCCCAAATATGAGTACCGCTGGCAGGACGAGAACAAGTACAGAAAACCCACTGCCCTCCCAGCCCCAAAGTACATGAACCTGCTCATGGACTGGATCGAAGTTCAGATCAATAACGAGCACATCTTCCCCACCAACGTCGGTGAGACAAGCACTTTCAGAATCCTACACCCCCACTCACTATTGCACAGAAGCACACAAAGGGCACAAGGGAAATGTAAAAAATTTTTGCCAGGGACCAAGTACAATTTTAAACATAATCTGTTGCCTCTTTGATGTCTTCTAGCCTCAGGGTGATTTATGTCTGGCCGGTCAGTTTCATATCTCATAGACGTCCCATAGATGACACCCAAACCCTAACACAACATTCAGCAAACGCATAAATAGATCACATACTGTGTCACTCACACACGTGCATATACACACACACACGCACGCACACACACACACACACACACACACACACACACACACACACAAACATACGCATACACATACACATAATGCTGTGGGTTTAATACTGACCCTAACATAACATTCAGCAAACACATGAACAGATCACATACTGTGTCACATACACACACACAAACAAACACACACATAGTGCTGTGGGTTTAACACTGCCCCTAACATGCCCTGGACAGGAATCAGAGACACGCTGGCTCTGGCATTAAAGGAGGGGGGTTACTAAATGCTCTGTGGGCTATAAATAGCCTTGCTATGTGTGTATTGCAAGAGAAACGGATTCTTAGAAAGCAGTAAGATAACTCCTTCTGTGAGAGGGCTGAAAAGACAGGAGGACACACATTTCCAATAGGGAGGATGAGAGTTAGGCTTTATTTGCCGGTGTGATGGCCTGGAGGAGCCTATGTTCTAACATTATGGCCGTTGCTCTCAGCTGAGTGAGTGGTAGTGAGTGGAGGAATGCTTACCCCATGTCATTCATCCAAATGAATCTACCTTTTAAATCTACCTTTGCTTAATTAATAGGCAAACTCGTACGAGTGCCACACTGTTAGACTGCATTTAGTGGCTCTATCCCTGCACTAATTTTTTAATGATTTTGTGATTTTTGTCTTTTTTAAATATTTCAGGTACACCCTTTCCCAAGACCTTCATGCAGGTAGCGAAGAAGATCCTGTCTCGGCTCTTCCGTGTCTTTGTGCACGTGTACATCCACCACTTTGACCGTGTGAGCCAGATGGGAGCGGAGGCCCATGTCAACACCTGCTACAAGCACTTCTACTACTTTGTCACCGAGTTCAACTTGACGGACCACAAAGAGCTGGAGCCACTGGTAAGACTGGCTGTGGGCATGGGTGTAGTATATCACTATGTGTGTGTGTGTGTGTGTGTGTGTGTGTGTGTGTGTGCAGGTGCGTGTGTGTGTGCGAGCATGTGCATATATGTGTGTGTGTGTGTGTTTGTGTGTGTGTGTGTGTGAATGTGGGCTACATGTGAATTAGGGCTGTTTAAAAAGGCAGAGTGAATTGGGAAGGATTAAATATTGAGTATAAATATTGCTTGTCTGCATTGGTTGACTGATGTCAGTAGTCTGTGTGGGTAAAGAGGGAACGTGATGCTCTATTGTTTGTTTTACTGTGGCGAACACATCTACACTAACAGCCGAGTCAGGTGTCCCTCAAAGATCCTGTTACAGAGGGACAAGGCTGCTATATGCAGGGTAAACAATGTCACGAGGGGCCAGGGTGAAAAGCAGGTGTGTGTGTTTCAGAACTGTGTGTTTGCTCAGTAGTGGATTCACTCAGTCATTTCCCTCCCCTGATTCTACAGAAAGAGATGACTGCTCGCATGTGCCACTGAGAGAAAGCCATTGACCACATTGCATTGATCGCATCAAACCCAGGAGGAGGACAAAACAAACAAAAAAAGTCATTAAGAGTTTATTTTTTATAAAGACAATTAATGCATACATATTTAGAAAGATATGCACCTGAAAAACTTTATTCTTTACATGTTTTGGGAGGTTTTTTGAACTCAGTATTATTTTATGTTTGTCAATATATGTTATGAATAGTTGACATTACAGTTGTTTGTTTGTCAATATATGTTATGGATAGTTGACATCACAGTAAAAGCAAAGGTGAACTCATTTTGTCTGTCTCAATTATTGATGAAAATGCAATCAAGATACTGTTACATTACGAGTAATTTCGACCTTTTAATGAGCCCCATGAATCCTACCTTGTTTCGCGATGAGGCATATAGACTGAATATCTGAAAATATCACCTCTTAAACCCCTGTCATCCATCATCATCATCTAAGTAAAGTCATGTGCTGCACGGAGGCATCAGCAGCGGTCAGGCGGGTATTCATGGAAAGAGCTATTTGTAGGAGACGTTTCCTTGCACAAAAAACCCACACCACCAGCAGGGGGCATAGGAGATACATCGAGAGTCTCGTAAAAAAAGTATTGAAAAAACAAATCACAACGATGTAAGCAGGACATGAGTTATACATAATACACTGAACGAGCAAGACATAGTTCTGGTTACGCAACAAACGTCGAGTCTGGGCTGGTAGCCTTGCCTTCAGCTCTCAGGCGGTAACAAAGGACATTTGTCAATATTCTGCGAAACCGTAAACTGCTTTCTGGCATTTCTGACGACCGTGGGGTTTTCATATATGAAATTGCCTTCCAGTGGCAATTTATGCTTCAATTGAGGATTATGCATAATCAGCAAAAGTTAACAATTGTTAAAAACAATTGCAAGGAGACAGCGTGTGTGTTTATTTTTCCCAAAGAATATCTGTCATCAGCGCACTTCAATCACACTGATAAGATATATGTAATTGTGGGAGTATCCTCTCTGACATGCTATAAACTCACTACATTCATGATAATTTTTAGGGCCTATATTAGGGCCTATATAACGCTGCGCTAGCCTTTGCTAATGAAAAAGAGGAACATTAACTCTTAAAAACAAAATGTGTCTTGTCTTTGAGTAGCGGAACTAGCCCAGGGACATGCAAGAAAACATCTCCTCCCCCTTAAAGCAAAAAGTCGTTGGCTAGCTCATCCACCACCTTCTCTCCGTGCATTACGTGCTGGGGAGCAGCCGCCCCCACACTCTGTTGTTCTCTTCTGGAATGTACTGGGCAAACCGAGAAAACCTGAAGTGAGACCTCAAGGGGCGGGGCCTAAAGAGGGAAGTGGGCTAGCGCAAGAAAAGGATGACTCAATCGAACGAAACATGCATAGCATTCGAACGAATTCTAAGCACGTGCACCTGTGGACATGTGCACTAGCACACGTCGCCTAATGAAACATTCCCGTCTGCTATTTAGAGTGCATTCTCATTTGAAAAGCAAGGCCTTCTGGGTATTCTTGTTTAAGGACAAATAGAAACAAACCGCTTAGGAAGCAGTAGTAACACCCAACTTAACCCAAACCGTCCCATGTCGCCTCACTGTCCTCTCAACATGTTTTGTTTTACGTTCTTGCACAGGCGTCTATCATATTTCTTAGGCCTCCGTGCCACTCATGGTCTGTGTTTTTGTTACGAAAACTGACCTTGGTTATAATTTATTTGTTCAGACAGTGACGATTCACAGAGCAAGTTTTTTTTTGAGAGGGGGGGCAGTTACATAACAGGCCTTAGGGGTGAGTACAGATTGCTTGATCGAGAGGGTATTTTCTGGGGCGGATGAAATTCTTCCTGTTCGACTAAACACTGATTAACATGCTACAAAAATGGGAAACTGGGGCGATAGGGGGTTTCTCCCAACATACCAGGACAGATTTTCTGCGGCTGTTAAAAAATGTTTTGCTTCATTGTTCAAAGAGTATTGTTCTTTGCACAGGCTCAGGCATCATGGGCTCAATGTAAGAATTTTCCCAATGGAAAACAGAGAAGTTACAATAATAACAGTGAAAAACAGACACAAAAACACTTAGCCCTGATTACTATGATCAAATGGTTGCATGTCTCTAGAGTTGCAGGTATTCACTACATTTTGTTTGAAGTCCTTCTTAAGTGACCCGGGTCTGCCGTGGAATAGACCCAGACTCAGATGAGATGCTACTCAGATTGCTGTTGTACCGAGGAGGTCAATTCTAGGAAGAGTAGAAGTATATATAAATCTTAACTGTATGTGGGTGTGTGTAAGCTGATGCTACGGAAAATGCATCCAGTCTAGAGGTAACAGAAGAGGCCCGATGACTGGTGTACACATATCACCCAAGACTGCACTCATACACTCTCTCTCTCTCACACACACACACACACGCACTTTCCCAAACATACACCTCTGCCCATCCTCACACATTCACATGGTTTTCAGCACGTGAATGCCTCAGGAATTTCCTACCCTGTTAGAGACAGTTGTCCAGTTGTCCAGAGGTGCATGTGGTTTGTCATATGTCATCACACAAAAATAACAAGATTGCTCATGTTGTGGTGCAACTTAATTACACTTTCTATGTGTTTATAACAAGAAGAGGTTAGCTGTTGTTTCCTTAAAATCTGCGAACCAGATGCCCTTAAAATTAGTGTGTAATTTATGCTCTATTATGGGGAGTTATTGATTTTCTGATTCCATTCATGTGAGCATAGAAATCTGGTTGCTTGTGTGAGGCCCTGCTTGTTGGCCCCATTCACACTGCCCTGGAGTACCCCTTAGTGCACCTCTTCTGCGGAGGGCTTGTTTTTCAACAGAAGCAGACTTTGCATCATGTGCTCCTCTGTTCCTGCGCAGGAGCCAACAGTTTGCGTAATGTTTGCTGCTGGTATAATACCTGTGTATATAGGCCAGCTTCACAGGGACAACAGGCAGGGAGGCTAACATGGGCTCCCATGCTTTTACAAATTCTTCATGCATCTAATAAAGACATCAAAAAACTCAGATGGTAAAACAGAGAGGTCAAAAAATGTGTCCTCATAGCTATTTAAATACGCAATCAAGTGCAGTCAAGTTGTAACACATTTACAACTAGTAAAACAACAAGGGTTGACTTAAGGTTAACAGTCCAGGTAAGTAGAGTAACAATAAAAAAGTGAAGTACTAAATGAAGTATGTCAGCACATAAAAATCATTAATGCAGTATAGTGTTCTTAGGCCTTAAAATCATGGCTTCAGTGGGAGCAGTCTGAGGTGTAGTGGAAATTTTTTGAGTGGAGGTACACAATTTCAGTGATACAGGCCTAATTCCATAGAAAGTCACTCACACACCTCCAAAACCTACATTGATAGTATCACTGCATGATCATGGTCATTCTGTAATGTTAGGTTGCATTGGTTAATGACAGTAAAGGGCTTACTGGAGAGGTCTGCTTGATGTGTGGACTTATTGGTACCACCGGTAATTATTAATATAATGTTATAAATTAATGCCTAATATTAAACAAGTGAAAAATGCATACATGATGTGTTCCAAGAAGTGGGGGGCTCTGTATCGCCGCGTCCAACGCCCACTACACCAATGGGAGCACTGGAGTAAATGACAGTGTCTACTTAACTTTAGGTCTAAGTGCTAGGGAGACTTAAGTTTGAAACTGGCCCAGTAATTTCTCTCCTCTATCTAAATGAAGACGAAATGACAAACTAGCTGTAATACCAGCAGATTATAATACAATGAGTAAAAAGTATTTTTGAAAAAATGTAAATGCTAATATAAAAAGCCTGAGGTTAAATGCCGTGGTTAAATACATATTTAAAATAGTGTGCACTGTTCTGACATAAACAAAGAATTTTTTTGTGTTGGGATATACGATTCCAGTGATACAGGCCTAATTCCAAAGTCACTCACACACCTCCAACACCTACGTCGATAGTATTACTGCATGATCATGGTCATTCTATAATGTGAATCATTAGAAGATGGTATTTTTAATTATCGTATCTTTGACAAAATGTCTGTCCTACATGCACACCTCGGAAAAGAGACGTGACATTGTGGAAGGCACGAGACGACATGCATCACATCTCTCGTAAGGCACCGTCATTCCAGTGGCATTAATGTGTGTTGACCGGGAGGTGTATAGAAGAATCTGCTGTTGTTGCATTGTTGCTTGTAACCAAGGAAATTGTTGAATGCGCCCTACTTATCACCCGCATGCCTTCATATGTTCATGAATGATAAATAAACATCTTAACAGACAGTGTTTATCATTCATGCACATATGAGGGCATGTGGATAATGAAATTTAAAAAAATTTTGCTCCCATAAAACCATCAGTATTTCTACTAATATCTCTAATTTCCATTAAAAATATGATAATGAACATAAATTATTTTGCATTTCTTTAGAACATTTAATTATGTTGCATTTGGTCTTATTATGTGGACAATGTTTGGTCACCTTCTGTACAAATAAATATTTGATGCGATAGCTTGTACATTTGCAGTGAAAAACTAGGCCTAACCCTGTTTTTTTATTTCTTGAAAGGCACAAAGCAATGCGGTCTTGTGTACAGATCTCACTGGTCTGTCTACGTCATCCACATAGCTGATCTAACAGTCTGTTCGAATTGCAGTGTTGTGCTCATAGGCGATGGGGTGGGCCGTGCTCACAGCTAAAGGGGGCAGGATTAGCCAGTGAGATGGGTGGAGAGGTACGTGAGGTTATAAAAGGCTGAGCTGCGCATAAACAACCACCTTCCCCACGAAAAACATCACAAGGACTGTACGGTCGACATCTGCGGTTTTGAAGCAGAGGGTCAGACAACGGCGTCAAGACTGGAGCCTTAAAGAAAACAACGGGGTAAGTTAAGATAATATCGTCAAATTGATAAAGATCAATTCCTTTTGCGCTATAAGTGAGTGTTGTAGTTTAACAGTAGTTAACTTGCTAATATGATATGTGCTCTGACGAGTTGTATTGTCTGATGCAAACGACAGTCATTCTTGCTACACACTGACGGTTAACGTTATTTAGCCTAGTTGCTAGCAAAGTTAGCAAGGCTAGCTTCTGGAGACTTGACAATATAAGAGACGTGCGATGTGTTAAAATGTGTTATTAAGTGGTGTGTATTGGTGGTGAAGCTGTGTTTATTGTAACGGGTTTCTTGCGATATGGTAAACCGCAGTGCTTTAGCTATCTATTGGTGGCTATTTGGCTAGCTGCTAATGTCGTAGTGTGGGTGATGAGTCTTGCAAGTTAATGTTTCAGCCACAGAACAGAACGTTGACGTTAGCTTAGCCAATGTTAGCTAGGTTACCGAAAAGGCGTTTTCACTGACACTCAGTCACTCCACTAAGGTTAGCTTGAGGCGATGTTGTTCGATGTGAATTTAGCACCTCTAAGTTAAATGTCTGTCAATGTCCATGGAAACCGACAGTTAATGAACGCGTACAGTAAAGCAAGCTATACATTGCTATTTGTCCGCGTTGGGTGGATGGGTGTAATTCGGTGCATGATGTTGAAGTTTGTTTGAAAGTTGGGTGACGCTACAGTTACATTAGCTGGGTATGTAAGGAGTTGGAAGGTAAGGAGTTAGCAATGGAATCTGGGACAGCCGAATATAAATAACGTTAACGTTACCGTTAATGGACAGCTGTTTAAAGGAATTTAAAATTTAAACAAATGAGACGGTTTCAGGAATAGTTGTTGACTTGACTTTACACGGCTTTCTGAGTTCATAATTTCAGTCATGTGTGGAACACGTAAAGTTACGGGGTTGCGAACGAAATGGTATAATCAGTAAATTCTTTCTTCTGCCTTGCTATGCGGCGAACGTTATCGAACAGTTGAATGATTGGATGAACTCTTCCATATTTTTGGATAGGTTTCCCGTTTAAACACCACAGTCACCCACCTACCGCCGGAATCTGCATTGATTCTGAAACAGGCCACTGTTTTGGAATAAGTGCACATTGCCATACATCTCGACCACCGCTGCCACCGCTACAGACCCGAAGCGTGTCGCCCCCTCAACCAGGACAAAATGGTGCAAAATAAGATCACAGAAGTAACTGGATTCCATCGGTCATTTAAGGTAAGATTTGTCTTCATTTATTGTAAAGATTCGAAGTATTTATATGCTCTGAGATAAGAAGGTCAAAAGTGGTCGAACTTTTGATTTTATTATTTTGAAACTAGTAAATTATTGTGTAATCACTTAGCAACAATTTCTTCTCTGGTCAGCCACCAATTGTCTTGTACAACAATTGTTTGTTCAACAATTGAGGTCTTGAGCCTGTGTGATGTTCATTCCTTAGGGCCAAAACCCCTTTGAATCCGATGAGTTCTCCAAAACAGGATCCCATCTTCTTGATTCATCTTTCAATTTTGATTGCTCTGCCCGGCCTGGTAAGCATTTTTTGACGGTGAGCCAGTACTGACAGAACAACAACAATCACAAACTTTTAGCTTAAGATGGTGTCCTTCACAGAGTTGATATCTATAAAATTTGGAAGAAAGAATCTCATGTTTCAGAGGCCTAATGTGGTGCTAGACTCTCATCATTTTTTGTCATGTGGATATAACTAAGACCAGACTCGGTATCCATAAATAAGCATTCTCCTCCTTTTGGAATTACAGACATGCCATCCAGCCAGCCAATTGATATACCAGATGCCAAGAAGAGAAACAAGAAGAAAAAGAGATGCCGGGCAACTGATAGCTTCTCTGGACGATTTGAGGGTGAGTTTGGACATGTGATGTGACACAGTACTTGTATGATTTTGCATAGAGTATTGAGACATATTTTAATATTATCATGACTCTTTGACGCATACTGTAGTAAGTAAATTAGTCAGAGTATCACTTTACTCTTGCAACACACTCTGTAGTGTTGGTGCAGCACAAGTGTAGTAATAGGAAGCCACCTGGAGCCTTTGGCAAATCTAAGAAGATTACATGTGTAGCAGTATGGAGTCAGTCTGGATGGAATGGCTAACTTGTATTATGTTCTCATTAACTGACAGTTGTAGTAGAAGTGTTTTTCTTATCCCTGTGTGTCAAGTGGAGGTGCTAGATCCTCTTGAGTTCCAGAACAGGCAGGCAGTGGGGAGAATGGGTTGGGTTCTTGGCTATGCAAACACATTTAGTGTTTACCTTAGTGCTTACCTATCACAGATAGGTGATCTAGAGGATGAGGTCACTGATTAAGGGATTTTCTTTCTTCTTTCTTTATTTACTCTCAGATGTGTACAGACTCCAAGAAGAGATTCTCGGAGAGGGTGCATATGCCAGAGTCCAGACCTGCATCAGCCAAATTACCAACAAGGAGTATGCTGTAAAAGTAAGTTAGTAATTTCCTTAATACTGTTTGGCTTTCATAGTTGAATCTGTCTGTAAATACCTGTTTTATCAAGGTGGTGTTACTTGGTTGATAATGAGAGTGCTGTTTGCTTTAACCTAAAAGTAAAATAACTGTTGTTGCTAGTGAGAACACACTTGTAGTAGTTAGGGTGAGTCTAAAAAAACTCATTCCTGACAAGTTCCTGTTAAATGTTCTTCGCTTCAGCGTGACTGAAACATGTGACTTTGTACAGAGGTGTTGCATTTGCAAGTGGCTACACATAGGGACGGCATCATTAATATTTGCCTGTGACTCGGGAGAGTTGTTGTGTGATGTTTGCAGAATTCGGGTTTACATTTACATTTAGGCATTTAGCAGACGCTTTTATCCAAAGCGACTTACAAAAGAGGATAACATTCAAGCTACAACACAACTAACAAGGAGTGCATATTGCTAACATAGAATCTGCGCTGTTTTAAGTTGAAAGTGCAATAGGGTAACACAATGTAGCGAAATTAAATTATTAAGCGCATTCTCAAAGTTTACGCCAGGAGATATTCTTGGAAGAGCTTAGTCTTCACGAGTTTCTTGAAGGTTTGTTTGTATTATGTGTGTTGAACTACTTCTTGGTGTGTGTGTGTGTGGGGTGGGGGTGAAGCCCTAGCTCTTCACCGGTAGCGAGTGCTGTTTATGTGGGACGGTGTTTTTCAGGCGTAAAAGCAAGAGGCCCCACAGCGCTGGGTCAGCAGAGAAACTTCCTTTCATTGTTTTGTTAGTGCTGTGCTGTGCTGTGCACCAGCCAATCAGAGCTATGGGGTGGAAACATTCCCTTCCACTCCTGCTCTCATTGGTCAGCAGGGACCACAGTGGCGGGAACATTGTGTTCAGGCAGCTATGCAAAAACAGAGCTTTGGCTCACTGGAGGGGGGATGTGTATTTGGGTCGTGACCTGAGGAGTTGCCTTTCTCTTCTCCACAGTCCAGGGGCGTATGTTTGGAACAGGAGGCTGTTGAGGCCAACCTGTTTGAACATTCCCAAGGAGGAGTTTGTCTTTACTTATTTAATACTCAGTGTTTTGATTGCTCTCCGTTGCTGCATGTTGCAACACAGGAAATGTCTAGCTATGTAAATTCCTTCTCTCTGCAGTGTTGTTTTAAAAATATATATGTGGTTTTTTTTTTTGTTTTTTTTTTATAAGTCCTGCCCATTGCCTCTTTTTTTCAATGAAGAGCCATGTTGGCTTAGTTGGCCAGGAGCCAGGCATGCTTAAGGCTGTAAGTAACTTGTTGAGGACGTGTGTGTGTGTGGGGGTGTGTGGGTGGAGCCAACCACAGACATGTGGCTAGTTTAGGCTCGAGCAGGGCTCAGACGATTCCCACCAGATGTCTCGAGAGGGGGGGCGGGCTGCCCGCTGGGGATTTGGGGGGTGTAAGTCACCCTCCCCTACGTGCCTGCCCGCGGGGGATTTGGGGGGATGGGGCGTGTTGGGCTGGGGATGTGTACTGGAGGCCAAACAAAAGGCCGTGGTGCTGGCGGTGCAGACGTGCTCTCAGCCAGGTCCCCCCCATGTTTACAAGCCTCCATTTGCTCTGGAGACTCACGCCATGACTGGCTAACCCCCTACTGCCCCCTCCCATCCCCAACACCCACTGCAGGATTTTGCCACCCCAAGGCTTTGAGCTTTACTGCTTTACTGCAACAAAGGCGAGACATGACACAGTAAGCTTACAGCCCTGCTGTCTGCGTTTTAGTCTTTGCCCAAAGTGAGAGTTTGAAGGCAAGAGTGGATTTCAAAGGAAATAAAACAGTTTGAATCCCCCCCCCCCCCCTCAGTGGTTGGTGAGGGTGAATCTGCTGCACTGAAGCGACTCTTCAGCAAACTGCTGAAGTTGCTGTTTAGATTGAGTTTCATTGATTTGGGAATGTGCTCTGCTGCTCTCCCCACTCCTCTCTCTGTCCGGCTCTCTCTCGGCAGTGAGGCCTGCTGTCCCTCTATGTAGGTCATATTTGGGGAAATCTAGTGTCCCTGTATAGTTCATATGTGGGAGGAAAGTTCAAGCGACTTGTTCTTTCTCCCCCTCCCCCTTCCTGTTGCACACAGTCCCAGGAGACTGAGGCTAATATAGGTTACAGCGGCGAGGTGAAAAAAACCCTCTTGTTTACAGCTTGGCACGGCACAACGCCCTGTCCCTGTGCTGGTTTCCTTCAGGGCAGGAAAACCAGTGGGAGAAGTAAGTGGGGCACAACTGTTTGACGGAGGGAAAGGGACTGAGTGCCTTCAGCTGAGGAATGTGAGCCGTTGAAGCCTGTGGCAGAAACTGTGGCGTGCACAGCGGCTAGGGGAAGTCCTGCCGTATGGATATAGACTATTTGGATTTAGCCTTTTAGGAAACATGATACTAAGTGTGATGTGTTGTGGCTTTTTCTGCTATGTAGATAATTGAGAAAAGACCTGGACACAGCCGAAGCAGAGTGTTCCGGGAAGTGGAGATGCTCT
Organism: Tenualosa ilisha; assembly: GCA_015244755.2. Taxonomy (NCBI): domain Eukaryota; kingdom Metazoa; phylum Chordata; class Actinopteri; order Clupeiformes; family Clupeidae; genus Tenualosa; species Tenualosa ilisha. The sequence continues at coordinate 271,170 of PYXC01000633.1, read as the reverse complement.
ATCAGTGTCAGGGACACAGGTAAAAAAAAAACAACGACAAACACACATAGAGTAGTCAAAGCAGTTGCACAGCATTAGTTCAGTTGTTCCAATGAGAGTAGCCCCTCATGACTCCCATTTGTGTTCCCACAGAAACATACTGGAGTTGGTGGAATTCTTTGAGGAAGAGGAGAAGTTCTACCTGGTGTTTGAGAAGCTCAGAGGAGGTAGGTGGACCATGTGCTGACGGCCACTGGGCAGTGTGTTTTGGGGGGTGGCTGAGAAGAGATTGCAGTCCTCATAGTATGACTCATAAACAAAACACTCCTCTCTCTCTCTCTCTCTCTCTCTCTCCTCTCTCTCTCTCTCTCTCTCTCTCTTTCTTTCTCTCTCTCTCTCTCTCTCTCTCTCTCTCTCCTCTCTCTCTCTCTCTCTCTCTCTCTCTCTCTCTCCTCTCTCTCTCTCTCTCTCTCTCTCTCTCTCTCTCAGGGTCCGTTCTTGCTCATATCCATAAGCGACGCCACTTCAGCGAGCAGGAGGCCAGCATTGTAGTGCAGGACATTGCCAGTGCTTTGGATTTCCTTCATAATAAAGGCAAGGCATTATTTAAGGGATGGTTTGTGTGTGTGTGTGTGTGTGGCAGGGGTGTTACTGGAAAGATAAATGCTTCTGACTTCATTAGAGTGCGTTTGTGTGGCATGGTCCTGCTGGGGCACTTTACACTGTGAAAGCTGACCCATGCGGAGGCCGTTACTGTGCAAGGCAGGGCTGGCAGTGGTGTGGGTGTGGAGGGACATGGTGTGTGTGTGTGTGTGTGTGTGTGTGTGTGTGTGGGGGGGGGGGGGGGGGGGGGTCTCCTGGGCATGGCTAGCGGGCAGGCTAAAAGCAGCTCACGTGCGCACGCCTGTGCCAGCTGCTGATAGCGGGGGGGAAAGGGTCATGCTTGCTAAAAAGGTATATCCAGTCTCAGACACACACACACACACACACACACACACACACTGTAACCCACATGAAATCCTGTGTAAAGAGGAGAGAAGCAGAAAAGCCTGACCTTGTGGTTGTTTCGCAGGTATGGCTCACAGGGACCTGAAGCCTGAGAATATTCTCTGTGAGCACGAGGATCGGGTAAGTCCTGCTGCACCTCACCTGCTCTAGTATGCTAATGCTCAGATGCCTTCACCCAGTGTCTAACTGTGTGTGTGTGTGTGTGTGTGTGTGTGTGTGCGCGTGTGTGCGCGCTTCCCCTCCTATAGATTTCTCCAGTCAAAATCTGTGACTTTGACCTTGGCAGCGGTATCAAGCTGAACAGTGACAGCTCTCCCATCTCCACTCCAGAGCTGCTAACCCCAGTGAGTACTCCATTTGTCTTTGCACACTCTTCATCTCTCTCTGTGTGTGTGTGTGTGTGTGTGTGTGTGTGTGTGTGTGTGTGGTGTGTGTGTGAGTGTGTGTGGTGGAGTGTGAGTGTGAGACAGAGTGGGGGGGACTTTTTCAGGTTCCCCTTGTGCTAATTTTAGGTTGACCTGGAGTGTATATATAGAGGACTGGGAATATTGCAGGAGTCAATTGTGGCGGGTGACACACACACACACACACACACACACACAGAGTGAGTGAGTAAGTAAACAAGGGTGTTGTTGACCTGTGGGATTGAAAGGATGCCTGGAGGTTACGCGCGGTCAGATGACTCACCTCGGCCGCTCCGCTGCACTGGGCCTCGCCGATGGGCAGGCTTTGTAAAACTGCCCAACCCTGCTTATCGGGATGCAGCTCGCTGTCTTCCCATTGGCTGAGGGCCCAGTGGCGCTACACAGACCAGGCCTCCTGATTGGTGGAAAAACTGGAATGGTGGGGCCAAGGACTTTGAGATGTTATGGCTGAGAGCTTGATATGGCTGAGCTTCTGATAACGGCATTCTCAAGGGTGTCTTAATGTTCCCCTCCTGGCCTTCTGATTCGCTATGGACTCAGCAAAAAGGATTGTCCCTGTCTCCTGTCTCCTGTCTCCTGTCTCCTGTGTCCTGTCTCCTGTGTCCTGTGTCTGGTTCCATAAGGGCCCCTACAGTAGACCCACCCTAATCCTGCTGCTAATGGTCAAAGGAAAAGCTAAATGTAGATTTCACTCGGGCGTGTGTGTGTGTTTGAGTGTGTGTGTGTTTGAGCTTGAGAGAGAATGATGGTCGGTACCCATGTGGCTCTGTGATTTAGAGTTTTGATAGAAGTGGACAGGTGGCGGATGATGGAGAGAGTCAGGAGGAAGAGTGCAGGAATGGATGGATAGATACGGTGGATAGATGGATGAATGCATAGGCGAGAGCTTAGAGGGCCATGCTTTGGGAGCAACCTGAGCTCTGAATCGCTCTTCTTCTCCTCTATCCTGCTCTTCTCTTCTCTCCTCCTTGGAAAGAGGGGAGCTGAGAGCTATTTGTGGACAGAATGGTGAAGGGGTAACTTAATTACACACACTTGTGTGTGTGTGTGTGTGTTGCAGAGGCAGGGCTCCAGGCATTAAGTTGCGAGTGTGTCCATGGTTTGTGAATGATCAGGATCATGTGAGTTGGATGAGCTGGACTGCCACGAAGTGTGCCATTCATACACTGATTCACCCTCCCCCCACTTCAGCTGTGTTTGTGTGTGTGTGTGCGTGTGCGTGCGTGCGTGCGCGCTTGTGTTTGTGTAGGCAGGCGTGTGTGGCTGTCAGTGTGTTCGTGTTCGTGTGTGCTGGTATGGAACTTTCTTGGGAAGTGCAGTGATTTGTTTTGTAAAACTGGCTCTGAGCCTAGGCAGAGGTGTATGGGACATGTTTGCGCAACTCTCTCTCTCTCTCTCTCTCTCTCTCTCTTCCAAAAACCTCTCTACCAGGAAGTACCACAGCAGCTGGAAAAAAAACCCCATGTTACTGGAAGTGCAGCTTTCCTTTTGCAGGACTGTCCTCAGGGCGTCTCTGGGAAGTGATTCAAAGCAAAACAAAAAGAGAAAGTGTTGTCCAAAAAGCCAAAGACCCTTTTCTCCCGTCCTGTCTTCTCCTCTCATTTGACCCCCCCTGTGTGGTTGTTGTCGCCTGTGCTGTGTGTTGTGCTGTGGGTGTGCTGGCATGCAGTGTTGGATTGTGTGCTATTGGATTGGGGAAGTCAAAACAAAGAGTCAGCCCAGGAGACTCTGTGTTGCAACCAGCACCAGCTCCCTCTCCTGCACCTAGCAACTGCGCCCTGATTGGCTGGCTGGGAGGGAGGGGGAGGGGGTGGATCCAGCTCGCTGCTCCTGCGCACAGCTCGTTTTTCTTGGGCTTCTTTCCAGGCACAATCTTATCAGATACTTTTACTCTGCTTTCCCCCGCCCCCTCTGCCTCCTCAGGGCTAGAGGTGAAGCAAAGGGAGTGTGTGTGTGTGTGTGTGTGTGTGTTGTGTGTTTGTGTGTGTGTGTGTGTGTGTGTGTGTGTGTGTGTGTGTGTGGGGGGGGGGGGGCACTGTGACTCCCTGCTCAGGCCTGTTGGTCTTTGTTTGTGGCTGGTGTCTCAGTGCACACTGTGCCTCTGCAGGGCAGGTGAGGGCTTGTGTTGGTTTTACCCAGCCACCTCCAGCTTCTCAGAAACGCACACGTGACTTCCTGTGAGTGTATGTGTGAGAGAGAGAGAGAGAGGAAAAACATTCAGCCCTGTGTAGACTCACAGCAGCGTTTCCTGTCTCTTTCTTTCTTTCTCTCTCTCTCTTTCTCTTTCTCTCTCTCTCTCTCTCTCTCTCTCCCTCTCTCTCTCTCTCTCTCTCTCTCTCTCTGTCTGTGGCATGTGGTTGTACTGCCTCTCTCTCTCTCTCTCTCTCTCTGTGGCATGTGGTTGTACTGCCTTGCTGTGGTGTTGCTGTGCAGGCTGGCCTGGAAAGCCCCAGATGTTCTCGTCAACCTTACTGCTTGTGTGTGTGTGTGTTCAGTGTGTGTTTCCGCCTGCATCTCTGTGCCTTTCCTTGGTCAGCTAATCTACCGCGGCTTCCACATCAGATCCAGTAGACTGATGCAAGAGCAGCACTCTTTTACAGCAGCAGACTGCTGCCAGCCCCCTCGTATGACTAGGCACCAACGCCTTAAAAACAAAGACACACACACACACACACACACACACACACACACACACACAGACAGTGCATATGCTCTTTATACACACATACACAGATCCATATATAGAGATATGTGTTTAGATACATGTAAGTTATATTAACACACACACACATACACACAAACACACTCACTTAGTAGCTGCTGTCTGGTGATTTTATGTTGTGTTAATGGCCCTGAAATGAGCGCAGGCTGGCAACAAGGACTGAAATGAGTGCGGCTTTGGGCCAGAGGCGAGCCGGATCGGGGCCGTCAGACCATAGAGGATGGGAGCCCTAGCTGTACTTTGATGGGTCCCTCTCGGCATGTGCTGCTGGGTGGCCTCTGTATTTGTGTGTGTGTGTGTGTGTTTCCATGTCTAGGGATGTGGATGTTATGCACCTGAATGGGGTGACCTGAATTTGCTGTCTGGGGGGGAGGAAGTGTGAGGGTGGCATGCTTCTTGCTGGAGGCAGGAGCAGGGCTAGGCTAGCTTGGTGTGTGTGTGTGTGTGTGTGTGTGTGTGTGTGTGTGTGTGTGTGTGTGTGTGTGTGTGTGTGTGAGAGAGAGTGTGGGGGATGGTGGGCTATACAGCTGAGCAACAGTGGGTTTCTTTGTCTGTCGGGGCCAGATTCTTGCACACACACACAGAGAGGGAGGGAGGGAGGAAGGTAGAGAAGAGCATTACATAAGGCAGCCGCAGCAACAGCAAGAGCAGGGGAGGAGGAGGAGGAGCTGCAGGGCGGGGCTAGACAGGAGGGACAGCTGGCCCTGAGAGAACAAAAGCAGCTCGCTCTCTTTGACAAACACCCTCATCCTGCCTCCGTCACGTCAACACACACACACACACACACACACAGATGGGCTGGGGGAGCAGGGTGGGGGCGGAGGGCTCTTATGTAAATAAACATCAACAGCGACTAGTTGACACCCCAAGCCAGATAACTGGTGCATTCTTACTCTGACAAGTGCATCTTGTTATCCTGTACAAGAGAACTTTTAAAGATATTTTTTTATTATTCTGTTTTTGGTATTTTTGTGTATGCGCTGGTTGGTGTTGTGTTGTTGTTATTGTTGGAACAACCAAGTGTTCAGCAGCAGCGCCAAGCCGGTTGCAAAACGCCGAGTAAAGCATCAGTGGAATGAAGTGTGAAACTCCAGAAAACATTTGGAAACCTTTGGCTGCACTACAACTCAGAGGGGAGGAGAAGAGAGAGGAGGAGAAGAGAGGAGGAGAGGGGGAGCGAGAACCCGTTGCTTTCCTCCTCTCTTCTGTGCTGCCCTTAGTCCCCAGTCCCTTATGTAACACCTCCACTCTCCTGCCCCGCTGAACTGCCGACCTGAATTTCTGGACAGCTTTGTGATTTTTCTCCCCTCCCCCCCTTCCGCACTTTACATTAAAAGTGCGTTAGCTGTGGTGTTTTCTTCTGTCACGGCTGAGGCCGTTATGTAATGGTGTGATGCATGGCCCAGCTTTCTGCAGAGCAGGGCTTTTCCTGGAGCGGCCAATCCTCTTTTCCTGCGCAGGGAGGGAGCGATTGGCCTAATTTCAGTCTGTCCTGATGCAGGCGGGCGGACAGACGGGCAGGCAGGCAGGCAGGCGGGGGCGGTCCACCCCCCCTTCTCCCTCGTCTGGGCTATTCAGCCTCTCTGTTCAGCTGAGCTGCTGAAAAATTTCCATGATTCACCAGGCCAGCCTCAGGCTCGTCCCCGTCCTTCCTGTTGCTCGGGCTCACTGGCCCCGTCTGCTGCCCACGGTCACGGCTGATCTGTTCTGTCCTGCTCTGTTGCACCAGCCAAGGCCCTCGCCTTTGCCCCCGCTGCTCTGTCAGCCTCATTTGCATAGCGGCCCATTCAGATCTCGCGCGTGTGCGTGTGTGTTGTTGTGAGTTAGCGCTGTTGTGTTTGGACGTATGTTTCATGTGTATATGAGAACTTTGTGTGTATGTGTGGGAGGCTAGGAACATGAACGCGTGTGTGTGTGTGTGTGTGTGTGTGTGTGTGTGTGTGTGTGTGTGCTGCCTGCCATGTGACCCTCATGCTCCTCTGCCCCTTATCCTGGGCCACGAGGGGTCGGTCAGCTGAGCGCAGTAATGCGGTCAGGGTAAGAATTAGATGAGACCACACTGGAAAGCTCAGCTCAGGACGGCTCAACAGTCCAAAGTCAGAAGGAAGTTTTTGCTCCGACTGGTTATGATTGAAATCACTGACTTGTTTACTGTACATGAAATGCATGGCCTGATTACTGCACTGCTGCCTTTGCAAGTTGTGTTCCTCAACCCTCATCATTCCCCCTCTCTCTCCCTCTCTCTCCCTCTCCCTCCAGTGCGGCTCTGCTGAGTACATGGCCCCTGAGGTGGTGGAGGCCTTCAGCGAGGAGGCCACCATCTACGACAAGCGCTGTGACCTTTGGAGCCTGGGGGTCATCCTCTACATCATGCTAAGCGGCTACCCGCCCTTCGTGGGCCACTGTGGCAGCGACTGCGGCTGGGAGATGGGAGAGCCGTGCCACGCATGCCAGGTGAGTCGCTGCGACCCAAACACACCACACCTGACCTCTCGCTCCACAGACTGAAGTACGAATGGGGATTAGGGCAGAATTGGTCTCTGTGGCTGTAAAAATAACCCAACGCAGGGAATCCAAGTGGTGGTTTTGGGCCGAGGAAAAGTGAAGAACTTCTCTGATCCTGCGTGCATTAGGGCTAATTCTGTGAGGCATTTGAAAGTTATGTCAGTGGCGTTATCTGATTGGTTAATGTGATTTCCCCAACTCGTGTTTGTGCTCCTCAAGCAGGCTGTTTTGCCCAAGTGCAGGAGTGTTTGAATCCCATTCCTGCCTTGACACAATTCCTGTCTGAATCTGTTGTTTTGAAGTGCATTTAGAGCCACTTAGCACTGACTAATGGACTGAGGAAGGTCTTTTTGGGCCTGCCAGTAGCCAAGTAGAAAGTCTTCCTCTGAAGGCTGGCTATTGTAAGTTTGCAGTGGTTGGGAGGACAATCTTGTGTCAGCATTCCTCATTTCAGAGCACCGTTGCGTAAACGCACAGGGAGCCTTGGGCGGGCCTCCTGTGTGTGTGTGTGTGTGTGTGGGGGGGGTACATAAGTGATCTTTTGGAGGTCAGCCCTTGGCACAAGTAGCAAGACCGAATAGGTTGTTTATACTTGGAGATGAGCGCAGAGGGAGCAGCTTTGACTAGGCTTTGATAACTGCCTAGCACAACCATTTGCCTTGAGGCTTGAGGGCACTTGTTTTGAAGGCCTTGTTCATGCCATTACCATTACACTGTAGACAAACAAGTTTCTATAGTCGACTGGAATGATGTGTGCACATATATTGAGTGCAGATGCAGTAAAAAAATGTGAAGAATCTGGTTTGGTTGAGTGATGTCACAGCAGCTGTGATGAGGCTGTGGTTTGAGTGGCTGAAAAGAAAGTTGCCGTTGGACTCTAACTCTGTAATCCTTGTGTTCCATCCCTGTGGCGTCCAGAACACTTTGTTTGAGAGCATCCAGGAAGGGAAGTACGAGTTCCCTGAGAAGGAATGGGCCCACGTCTCTTCAAGTGCCAAAGACCTCATCTCCAACCTGCTGGTCCGGGACGCCAAGCTCCGTCTCAGCGCCGCTCAGGTTCTCCAGCACCCTTGGGTGCAGGGGGTAAGTTCTCACACACACACACACACACACACACACCACACACACACACACACACACACACACCAAATGACATCATGCTACCAGCGTTATCAGCAGACTGGGACTCTAACACCTGTGCATGTGTGTCTCTCTCCTCTAGGGTGCTATCGATACCCCTTCCTCTTCCATTCTACTTCAGAGGTAAGGCTAGCGTTCCAGCGTTTCTCTTTGTGTACTTTTCCCAGTGCCTCCCATGACACTCAGGGCTTGCTAATCTTCTGATAACTAAAACGTGACTCCCCAGACCTCTGACTCATCCAGACTTTATCTTTCTCTCTCCCCCCCAGCAGGAACAGCAGTGCCAGGGACCTGACCTTCTTTGCTGGGAAGGCGGTAGCCGTGAAGAGGCAGCTGGCGGAGCAGGAGGGTCGTGAGGAGCAGGAGCAGGACGGGGAGTGTCCGCTGGTGGTGACGGCCGGCTCGGCCTCCATGCGCCTCTCGCCCCCCTCCAACTCCAAGCTGGCGGCGCGGCGGCGCCAGAGGAGCAGCCTGCTTAAGGGCGCGCCCGTCTCCGCCTCCGAGCTTCGCCAGCTCCTCGCCCCACTCGTCATCATGGGAGACTGTGCCTGAAAACTACCCCACCCCTCTAAATAACTGCCCAACCCCGACCCCCTACTCCTGTGGCCCCATAACCCCCTCTCCCCTCCCCGACCCTACCCTACCCTACCTGGCCCTCACACCTCTGCAGTCCTGGACCCTGTGAGCTTTAACACACACACACACACACACACACCTACACCCACGTACATATACCCATACACACCTCATTCTCACATCATTGGCCTGCAGATTCAACACACACCCATACACCTCCCATCCATGAATGCGAACCCTCCCTTACACACACGCACGCGCACACACACACACACACACACACACACACACACACACACCCTTCTCCAGCGCCCCTCTGCTTCCATAGCACTTTGAAAAGCACAGCATTCAGACATGTCCAGGAGTGTTTTGAGGTGTGCGGGGGTCAGGGCCCCTGGAGGGCCAGCACGCACTCACGCGGAGTGCCTAAGTAGCCTTTGATTAGTCCAGTCTATGACAAGTATTGGAAGCAAGCTCACACACCAAAGGACCCCCAGCCCCTCCACACTTATATGTGCGCACACACACACCTAGCTGCTGCTTCCATATAAACAAAAATCCACTGTGAATTTATTATTAATTATTTTTTTTTAATCTTTCTTTAGTTTTTTTGTTTTCATTCCCTTTGGCTATGCTGGACAGTGAGTTTATGTGGAATGTATTCCTACTGAATGGCTGCGGAGGGTATGGGGCCACACAGCCACCCCCCCCGCCCCCCCCGGGTGCACAGCTGTCTGGCCCCACTGGCGTCCCCTACGCCCAGCGTCGGTACAAGATCAGATGCCTACTCAGAGACATCCCCGACCTGTCCCCAGTCCAGCCCCTGCCCCCACACTCACAGGCCCAGCAGAAGAAATAAAGCCTGTTCTTTTGCACTGGAGTCTGTAGTATACTCATTAGTGTAAGAACTGAAACCCCTAAGCAAAATTGTTAGCAGTGAAGGAAAGATGGTAACTGCTGTGTGTCCCCTTCTCAAATGATACGGAACTGAAGTACTGTCCCTAGCACTATTAGTGAGGTGTCTACTGGGACCTCAAACTGACCTCCAAACATGCTGCCTCGTTAGGCAGGGTAAACCTTTTCTCCAAGCTTGGAATTGGCACCCCAAGCTCTGCCTCTTGGTGCAGAGATTCAAACAATTGAAGTAAATTGAAGGTTGAAGTATCTGTGCAACTTTGCCATTTAAATGCCCCATGTTAACCCCTGAGCTTAAAGCCTGAGCCCAGGGCTGCCAGACGCGAGTGGCTCTATCCATAAACACTTGCCCTCAGCCTCACATCAGGTGTTCAAAGGTTAAGACAAGCACATTCTTCTGGACGTGACTTAAATCAATGATTTACCTTCGTATTGGGCAACACAGCCTTGCAGCTGTGACGATAGCCCAGGTATTATTGCTAGTTTTGAGAGCATGGCTGGGGAGAACGACAGAGAAGGGGCAGAACCAGGAAATCATTTGGAGTTTAGTTTTAAAACATTTAAAACATGGCAAAGCATTCCAACAACAAATAATAATTAAAAAAAAAGAATAATAAAAAAAAAGTCTTCCATGGAAAAGAAGCTGTTTGGGTATGTAAAAGTTCCTTTGAAGGTTTACTGCTCGTGTTGATGGGACGACTCATTCACATTGTGCCACACTGAGTTTCCCATTCACATTCAGCTTTTATCTCCAAGTGGGTGCTGTCCAGATGTTCAGGTGCAACACCAGATATTATTTTTTTTAAGCTTTCTTTTACTGTTCTCTTTTTAAAATGTTAGTGGTCTTGAATATTGCAGAAAGTTCAAGAAGGTGATCAGAAGAGAGTGATCCCAGTTGTGATGTAAGGAAAGTGTTTGAAGGTGGAAAGGCTACGTAAGCGACGAGTGTTGCCCAGTGAAGGCAATATGTATTTTTTTTCATTATTTTGTTTAAAGACAGGTGTTGGCAATGATCCCATCTGGTGCGGGAGGGTGAAGGGGAATGTTCTCAGTGTCCCCTGTCACCTGTTGCTCTTTAAATGGTCTCCATTGGCCGTGTCTGTTTGTCTGTCTGTCCGTCACAGGCGGACATCTTTGCCATTGCCAAAGTCTGCACTTCTGAAAAGTCTGAGACCCTGTTCCGTTTCTCGCATGGCTTTTGGCACAGTGTGCCTAATCCTCAAGGTGACGGAATCTCTCGTAAGCATTAGCAAATTCTTCTGAATGTGGGGGGATGGCCAACACTGCTGTTTGGTACTCCGCATAGAAACGCTGATAACAGGACACTGATTGTAAACCTTTTTAAAAAAAAAAAAAAACCTTTCTACAGTGGCATCTTTGTGGGTGTTTATGTCTTATAGTAAGACTTACTTGAAATATACATACAGCGGTTTCCTCACATGTTGCTTGGGAAACTTCCTTGCTTAAAAAACAGAATCTGAACAAAGCATTCATAAGCTGAAGATGGCTATCTCTGGTTTTGAAAGTCATTTCTACCACTTTATTTCAGTATTTGTTTTCCCTTTTACTTTCTCTTTGCCTTTAATGTTTGTCCATGATCATTTAAACCACCATTTCTGGATTCTTCACAAGAAGTGCACAAAGAAATCGGTGGTGTTTGGCTTCATGTTCTCTACAACACTTAAAAGGGTGAGGGCTCTTCCAAAAGCCACCCTTTGTCCATTGCGTTTAGTTTTGGACTGCCTTGTCCCACCAGAGTTGTGAGGAGTTAATGTTTATTTTATTTTTAGACTACAGTATTGGGCAACAGTTCACCAAGTCTCTGGTTGAGAATTCTCCTCCCAGCTAGATGAGTGTAGCCCAAGCTGTAATGTTGAGTTTTACTCAAATTTATTGAAACTTTTTTTTTATGTAATTGTTATGAATTCTTGGTTTTTGAAAGATTTTTGTAACTGTCTTGATTCTTGGGCCCCTGGGTCTCTACTATTGAGTGTTATTGATGCTCTCATTTCTGGCACTGTTTCATTTCCTACACCCCAAAATCCTCATGGGAAGATGTTTTTTTTTTTTTTTTTTTTTTTTTTTTTTTCCTATTTTGAAAATGTTCATCTTTGGGAAACAGAAACATTGATTTGAAGCACTTTACTGTACCATGTGACTGACCGCAGTTCACGCGAAGCAAAATTTATGACTGTTGTTGCAGATTTTTGTATTGTTTTTCTAAAAAATAATAAAAAAAAAAGATAATAAAAAGTGCAATCGTGTCTGCCTGTTTGTCCATCACCTTGAGCCCACGTGTGTAGAAGTAGTGAATCGAGAACCAGGAATGAAGTAGAACAGACAATCAAATGCTTCAAATCACTGGAAATATATCTCTTAATTATTATTAGTGCCAGCATGTTTTCCAGACCATGGTCAATGGGTCTTCTGAATACAACATTGAAATGGATAACAGTTCTACATGGTTTCCTTCATTCTAATAACCTGCTGTTGTCAGCTAGTACTACAGGCTATATTATAGACCTTTGTGCTGTGTAGAAAACCTGTCTAGAATATTGTCTTAACCGTAAGGAACTGATAAAGAACTGATAAAGAACTGGACCAATAAACAGAATCAACAATGGCATCAATATTGATAAATTCCTATACAAATCCCCACCCCTAAATCATTGCCTACCCCATTTCCTCCAGCTAACAATAGAGTAATATAGTTTTGTGATCCACCGGCTCTCTACCCTATTGCAGAATGTGAATATGCAGGATAATCTATGTGAATTGACTCCTTATCTCTTCATTGACCTAGCCTCTCCTCTTATCTACACATGAACCCTTCCAGCAATCAAACTAGCAACACGTGTTTGTCACCACTACCAGTGAATTCCTGTTATCTTTCACTGAAGGTTACCTTTACATATCACTGCTAACACCAGAGCAAACTTATTAGATACACAAATTCCCAAGTGGCAGAATCCCATGTGACAACCTTGCCAACACTACATGAAAGGCTGTTGCCAGAAACTGGGAGGGGAAAAGATTGTTGATCTAGCTGATGAGGCCATGCCTGTCACAAGGCCACTGATGCAACTGCCCTGAAATAGTTGCTAGTCCAAGAACAGGGGAAACGCGGTTCCTCCACTTAGCCGTGTTGTGACTCATGCTACAATCTTTCCTGAGGCCTGGAGAGCTCCAACGTCTCAAGAATGATACACAGCCACTTTGAAAATAATTCAAATGTTTCATCACACTAAAAATACTGAGGACTGGCTGGAGAGATACGGCATGTGTGGGGCTCCTCGAACTGCCATTACCTAGGAACAACCAGGACAGACACGGACTCTTAGAGCATAGGAACTCTTAGCAAATGCTGCCCTCTGCTGGCTACAGGTGGTGGTGTAAGATAACATATGGAAAACACATGCACCCAGTGCCATAGGAACTTCACTTTATTTTGGACACACAATGTCCTGTGAGACTGAAGGGAAGTGAAGTAAATCGCTCACTAACAGGAACTGCTTGTTTGAATGAAACACTAAGAGGAAGATGGAGTGTCAGGCTTGCGTGCTTTGAGTACTGTCTTTAAGTGGGGCTTGTTTTGACGGGAGACACTACTGCGTTTGCCATCCTTTGGTCTCTCAGGCCTCTTTTTCTTTGCAGAGGTTCCCTCTGCTGGTGTCTTTGCTTTATCAGTCACGTCCGCCTGCCTCAGCTTCTCTGACATGGACTCAGGCATCTCAAATGAGCTGAGTGACTCCATCACAATCTCGGGGTAACCCTGGGTCTTGGCAACCTGTTTTTGGGTCACACACCTCACCAGTGTGTTCTCCTGTTCCTCTGTCAGGATGGGAGGCTGGCAGGTCACCACCTGCGCATCAAGCACGGGTATAGGGAGCAGTTTGGTTATGCTGAGCTGCGGTGCTTCAGGGATGAAGGCCCTGTGGGATTGCTGCACCACCGCAGGAACTCCCCAGAGTCGCCGCAGCAGCTTGTTCTTCACGTTAAACTCCAGCTTGTCTCTGGTCTTCTGACTGATGAAAGGTGTCTCTGTGCCAGTCAGCTCCAGCTCTGAGTCCTCCAGTGGTCTCCACAGCCACCGGGGCCTGGAGGGGGGCGACGCGAGAGACTCCACAGGCTGGTTGTAGCCTCGGAATCCCCACATCAGACCCTCCAGATGCTTCTGTTTTAAGATCATCTTAACTGACCTTTTGACCTCCAGGCTTCCATACTCCATAATTAGGCTAGGAGTTCTATCAGGCATTGTTGTGGTTCCCCTCCAAGAGTCAGTGAAGGCCTTGAGTGACAGTCCTACACTGTGATTGTTTGTGTTACAGGAGAACATTCTCCACAAGAGCCTCCTAATTATAGTGTGAATAATTTCTAAAACATATCTCCATATTTCACATAGTAACCCCTGCAGCACATTGTCCTTCCCACGGGTATCAAAGGGAAAATCCCTACTGCCTGCTACAGTAAGTGGGTCACTGCCCTGACTGCTGGGAAGTGTCCCACCTGGTGCACATGACTGCCTGGAAGTGTATTTGCTTTGAGGGCTTGGGGCCAATGATTCAGAGTCAGAATAAGACTGAACAGAGCTAGAGGATTCTCTAGGGCCATCTGTCCCAGGAGTCTCCTCACTCTCACGGAGCCAACAGCGAGCTAGGAGCTTGATATGGTTTGTGTTGAGGAGTGTGTGCTTCTCGGAGGGGCACTGGTCAAGTCCTGACTTGTTTTGACCACTGACAGAATCTGAGGTGTGTGTGTGGCCAGCCTGCAGGATACAGAAACAGCACAGATAAGGTTCCTGTCCAGAGGATTGGCTCTGAAGCACGAGGCTGTTAATGACTTCAAAACAGGCTTGGAGACAGCTGCTGCAGGTCTCCTCAGTAGCTTCTTTTGTGTGGATGCTGGTGGGATTAAATAGAAAATAAGCCTTACTATACAGAGGTACACAAGACACATGAAATATATGAAACTAATACTAACCTCATACACCTGCCATTACTAATAATGACAATGCAGATAATAATGTAATTAATTAATAATTATAATTGTTTTTGTGAACACTGTCCATGGGCTTAATTTTAAAGTAACTCTCATGAGTTATGTTTGTTTACTTACACTGTATGCTCCAGATGGTCTTCACCCTTTTGACAGTTGAAGGAAAGGAGAAAGGGGGAAAACACTTGTTTACATGGCATGTCTGTGTGAATTGAAGTCTACGATGTAAGCCTATACTGGAAATATGCCAGTACTGACAAGAAAGTTAGTTCAGCAAATGAACATGTGGCCTATGTGACGCAACATTGTGTCTTTTGCAGTGGAGGTCCTAATGATGAGGGGCGGCTTAAAACATTGCCCAATGTGGTGACTTTGTTCCAACAACCTTTTGAAATAGTACTGTTTTGCAAATTGTTGACCATTAGAGGGCTGTGATCAGCCTTGTTTACAAAATTTTGAAATTCTGCATGCCACACACCACATAGCTTTGACCACACTGCTCCATGCTTTAACTCTTTCCGCCAGTAGGAGGTGCTCTTGTAAAGGAACCAAGGTTTTGACGTTTGACATAAAGCAACATTTGTGGCCTAACAGCAAATCACGTGTCAACCTGCAATTTTACTCCTAAATACTGCAGTTCATACGAAGGAAATGCAATGTTCTGTGCCTCGAACATAAAAAACTCTTGCGCTGCATTATGGCCTAATGCAGAAATACAATATTTTTGACCCGAAACAGGCTTCATTGCACTTAAAATGCAGATTTCTATTCTCATTCCACGGTCACTTTTTAAACAAAGGAAGGATATTCAACAGGTGGTTGAAAGTTCATCTCAGACAGTTCGCATCCTGACGACAAAAATCGACCTTGCCTACCTTTAGTTCCAGATATCGTCGAAATAACGACACGATGACAACCAAGGCAGACAAACACATAAACAGCAAGTGTGATGTTTCAGAGGTCACCAAGTAAGCGCTTGGGGCAGGTGGCGGCGGCCTCGGCGAGTAACCAGAGCAGGGGCTTCGCTCCCTCATCTTTCCGGTGTGGACTCACTCTGCGCCGACTTCCAAAAATAGCCCCATTTCCCTTTACGTCACAATGTGAGAAGGATGGTAACCGCAGATGGCGAGGCTCTGGGTAGGCCCCATCACTCTGGCTCTGGCCATGTAGGCTACAGGGATGGTTTTGGAAAATATAGGTAAATTCACAGGCCATCATCAACATGATTTGGTTGGGGAGAAAATCCCTTCGTGAGTCAAGAGTCACACAGCACACAAATGAACGACCTCTTTAAGGCAAAAAAAAAAAAATTATTTCACCCAACCCTTATTTTTCTGACTCAGGAAATTACAACCCTTCACACATTGGGCACCATGCTGAGCTGTAATCCTGCTTCTCATCACAGGACTGAGCCGACATTCCACAGCCGATGATACAGTGATACTTTGCTGACACGTGATTTCTAAAATTGACTAAAATTGCTGTGCTGTTTGATAAACGTGCTAAAAACAGTTCCTGCTGTTAGCGCTGGACTTTCTCCTTAAGGATACCTTAAGAGATATCTTCTTAGCATTGCTCCAATGTGAACAGGATAGCTTTAGAAATACCTTCTTAGCAAATGTCTTTTACTTAAATGTATGGGGTGGGGAAATTAACGGTTGGGTTAGTTTTCATCAATAGGCTACTGTTCATACTTTTAAAAATGAATTTTGTGACAAACCCCCGCTTTTGCATAGATGACAGAGAACTATAAAGCTAAGCTGGTATTTATAAAATGTGAAAAATTTACCATCAAATTATTAACAGGTACATACTTCCATCTCTCAGCAGCAAATGTATCACATTAAACAAGACCTTGGACTTTGAGGAAAAAAATCAAATGCTGTTACAGTGCTAAGGTGTGTGTGGGGTGATGGTCTTTAAAATGCTATTTGACTGACTAAATATCTCAGTAAAGGGGCCAGGAAAACTACTAAGTGAAAAGGCACCAAAAGTCCTTCATCTGAAACTCAACCTGACTCTAGGTCTGGACGCAAAGATCCATAGAAATGAGCAACTAGACAAGACCCAGTGGCACCTGCTCTTCTATCACTCTCTCTCTCACACACACTCACACACCCTTCACCTCACCTCACCTCACCTCAGACAAAACTCAACATGAACACAGAGACTCAAAGAAGAAAAAAGTTCAGTTAAGCTGAAGCTGACATCTAGAAGCTGGTAATAGTCAGTAAGGTTGTCTGAAGATAAGGCGAGACAAACATAGTAAGAGTTGAAAGATTAGGTTGATAAAGCTGGGACAAAATGGTTGCAAAGACACAGCTCATCTGTGTAACCACTTCAAAACTTCTCAACTGGATCGGCTTTTATTTTTCCACAGATCTATGTAGTGGGTGTGTGTGTGAGAGATTCAAAGAGGTGTCACAGAGTTGGAGGAACCTGTACTTTCCGCACACACACCTCCCCGTCAGAGACTGCATCTGCATGCTGCTAACCAACCAATATGATAAAACACTCATTTAACACACATTTCACTCAAAACATGCCGGTGCCAAAACAAATGGCTCCAGTCTGTCATGAATGGAGTGGACTAGGAATAAATGCTCGTCAGCTGCGCAGAACATCCTCCGACCTCTTCATTTCAACGGTGCGTTTCGAAGAGGGCTCAGAGGAATACCATGATCCGCAGGGCCAACTTTACTTGCCTGGCGATGATGGCCCACTAACTCAACACTAACCTGTTTGCTTCCCAGCACATACAACGTTATTATCCCAAAGCAAGCGACTTCCCTGTCAGCTTTTTAAAAAAACACCCATAATCAAACTGGTTATCGCTGCAATGACTCAACGTAGACACCGATCTTTACAGAGTAATTTCTCTGTAGAAACCTTTAATGCGTGACTTCACTTTGGATGTTTGATCTGATATGGCCGTGAGTCAGGAGAACATCTGTCATTTTTCATCTTTGTAAAGAAAATCTACAACCGTGATACTACTTGCATTGTTTACAAATACTCTTGGCACAAATAGGCAGAGTAATGAGGGGCTTATCCACTTCAACACTTCCTGGACACACTCCAAACTGAACTACTGATAGAACATGACACAGGAAAATACTGAAGCTGAATTAGCCAACAACCACGGCATTGGATCTGCAGTCAGACTGCAGATTTCTATAAAAGCATATCTAGAAAACCCCATCATTAATTACATACCCTTTGTACCACTTCAATTCTTTTGAAATGAAAAAAACAAACAAACAAACAAAAAAACATCATTGAGCATATTTTCAACAAGCATTTGAAATCAAACCCATTATAGTGGAGTCAGCACTGTGCAGAAGTTCAGTCCTCCATGTTAGCATAACAAAACAGTTCAACAGACAACATTCCTGTTCCTGGTCCAGAGCTGCCCAGTAAAAATGGTCAGTAATTTTCAGCATGGCTCTCTCTTTGCCTTCACAAATACAGAGGTGCAAAAGTCTGTGATTAATTACATTCTATCAAGGTTAAAATAGGTCTCTCCCACTGCTGCCCTTTCCCCATTGTAACAATTATTTAACACAGAATCTCCAGATACAAATAAACCAAGTGTACAAATGTACAATAAATAAATAGTAAGCCTCAGGAAATGTTACCATTTGCAGACTAATGAAGTCTAAGTACCCCCATGCTGTAAGGCCAATGCCTTTCCCCTACAGTGACACCCCTCTTTAAACAAAGCAGGATGTTGAAAAGAGCCTTCCCCTTCCGTGGAGCTCCTCAGTAGCTTGGACTAAAATATACATCCACCAGACTTAGACAACGTACTGGTTGGCTCCGTAGTTCATCGTGTATGTCTGTCGGCTATACTGAAAGTGGTCAGTGAGCACATTACTGCGGCCATATGGTGAGTCTGAACCTTGTGTGAAAGGCACTGATCCGTTGGACAGAGGCTTGTTCACTCCTATGTGCTCAAAGACTCCTGCATCCTGTTTGGACACGGGCAGTAGCTTCTTCTTCGCCTCCTGGTTCGCATCATACTTCGCCTTTGAGAGGGAGAGGAGGAGAGAAAGAGAAAAAAAAAGATGTTCACTTTAGTGTTCATTGATACTGTTGATATAGCACACTGCTAAAGTCACTTTCCTAACAGATTTCTTCTATTCTTAAGCAACACGAAACTGTTCGATGCCACGGCAAGTCAAAAGACATTGTTCTGTAAATCACCTTGTTGTAGAGGAAGACGCCCAAAATGGCGGTCATCATGCCCAGAATGTTGGACGAGTTAACAGGGTTTCTGAGCATGAGCAGGGAGATGGAGATGACCATGATCCTCTTGGTGGCATTGGCCACAGCGTAGCTGAGTGGACTGACCAGGTTCAGGACGCTGAAGGCGATGACGTTCTGGGCAAAGTTGCAGAAGCCACTGACCACCAGAAGCATCAGCGTCCCTGTCCAGTTACTCGCGTCACTCTGAACACACACGCAAACACATAACACTTCACACTCAGCTTGGACAACACTGAACACACCCCACTAGAATCTGTGAGTTGAACACACTGCACTAAGATCAGCTCAGTCTGCTCTGAACACACCCCACATAGTTCAGCTCAGGTCACATCTCATGGGTGGACTGGCTCATGAGGGCTGCCCCACACACAAACACACAGTGTCTGAAGTGGATGAATTTTAAAAGATTAAAGCGAGTTATGAAATCCACTGAATGAAACATCATAGCAAGCTCCCTGTGTTTTCAAAAGGAAGTCCATTGGATCTCATGCTCATGCAGCTGTGTCAAATGATCCACTCCTGTCGTTCTAAACAGACACACCCCTGTCGTTCTAAACAGACACACTCCTGTAGTTCTAAACAGACACACACCTGTAGTTCTAAACAGACACACTCCTATTCACCTCCCACTCTGCCTAGGAGACAAAGACTTGATTTCCCCCTGTGTTATTTTCCATCATCTCCTACTCTCCACTAAGGCAAGAGAAGCCCTTGGTGTTCCTTTGGCTTACCACATCTGCATCTACCAGGAAGGAAGACAGATCCACCAGGATCCAGGTAGGAAGCATGAACATGACTGCGTTAAACCCCAAGGTGTTTAGCAGCCGTAGGTGGTGTATCCTTGTGTCCCGTAAAACCTGTGACGAAAAGAAAAACAGGAAATATATTCACACCTGCAAAATGTTTGCTGCACAAGAGTATAGCTGCCTTGCTTTGGATTCAACCACAGAACACCATAAGACATGCAAAACAGAGGAATGACAATCCAAACTGTCAATCTGTATGGAAATAATTCCTCAATGGGTCAGTGTTGCTTCACTGATCATTCTGAGCTTACTGCCTTACCAGTGAGGTTGCAATGACAGCACTTAAAAAAATAATTATACACAATTAAAAATACGCAATAACAAAAGCTTAACAAAATATCACCTGATCAGGAAATTCTGAGCAAACATTTTTTATGCCTCATTCACAATGCATGTACTGCGATACAGCAGTAAAACATGGCACAGTGTCAATTCATTTCTTGTAATGGTTTACAGGTGCCACTGCATGCAAACCAACTCAATGCATGTGAACCAAACCAAATTCAGCCACATATAGTGTAGAGTAATCCATGATGTTGCAGACAGAATAAGTATCAGGCATGCGTTTGGAATGCCTGGCGGTATATGGAGGACGGTGTGAAACTCCCACCTTTTTGGAGAAGATGTTTTGCAGGGAGAAGCAGAGTGTGGCGGCCAGTGCGCTGATGAGGCCTGACACATCAAAGGAGAGCTCAGTGACCGTGGCCAGCAGAACACCCCCAATGATCGGGATGAGCGACACATACACCTAGAAAATAAACACAACACACTAAGGACATGTGTACAGCAGACAGACCAACATAAAATGGAGTAGCACTATGTGTAACAATGAAGATCATTATTGCACAGGAATACCTGACAGATCTATCTAATCACAAATCTTCTAGGCTTGTCCTAGCCTGGAGAATTCCATGCGGCTTCTTGAATCTGAGCTGAGACTGAATTCCACTCAGTCACTGCCCATTTCAGGGGAATAACCAGTGGGGCAATCTGTGTGAAACGTGTATATCCAATTGGTGCATTAAATGCCAAAGAGCAGCACATATAATTCAAATTTAGGATGGTTTTAAATGCTATTGTTCACTCAATTCAAAGGAAAACAAATGTCTGTGTGGTTTTGTGCTTTGGCCATCGCTGGTTTTCCTAAATGCACTGATCTGTCCATCACCACTGTATAAAGTCTGCCCCAGGCTGGATAAACAGTTGTGATTGATTCCCACATTTTGGGCGATTCAGATATAGGCTGTGATGAGTTTGACACCAGACACACATGCAGAGTGAATTCAAAATTGCCAGCGGGTTTGTCTGAAATCACCCAGACTCTCCATCTCCCATGTACAATTGTTGAATACACAAGCCATAAGAGGAAAATACTAAGGAGATTGGTGTGTGTGTGTGTGTGTGTGTGTGTGTGTGTGTGTGTGTGTGTGTGTGTGTGTGTGTGAGAGTGTGTGCGTGTGTGTGGAAATTGGGAAATGACAAACCTTAGTAGTCTGTTTCTCCTTCATGATGATTCTAGATAGTAAGACAACCCAGATAGGCATGGTTGCCTTGACTGTGGAGATAGATGAATGGGGTTAGTGTTACATGGATGAAGGCATCAGTCCACTTGAGAACATACATTCAAATGTCTGGACTGCCTTTCCATTCTCATATAAAACTCTAAACTAATCTCAAGGACTTAACAATGCCATCTTTGTCAATACTGAAGGGGCGGAAGCTGCCACAGAATCCTGTCCCATCGCCTGATCTGGTCTGAGCTGAGTGGCACAGTGTAAAACTTTTATAGTGTGCAGATACAATCTCCTCTTGAGTAATCATTTTATGTCGACACAAACATGGTGTTGGCTTAACGTTTACAGTTTTTTATTCGATACCACCATGCTGTAGCTTTTCCAACTCCACCTGATAGATACTAGTAGAAACAGTTTAACATCATCCAGGCAGTCTCTTATTATTAAACCGGCTCGTAAGTAACGTTAGTGGCCGAAGCAGCTCAAGGGAGCCCAAGTACCTTCGACATGTAGGTTTCTTTTGCTCTGGAAGAAATCACTGATATACAACCCTCCAGCATCGTGGACTCAATTGGTTCATCGCGGATAATTCAATCTAAAAATCTACCCTGCTACGTTAAGCTAATTTTGCTTGATCTTAAAATAGGGAGCAGCAGCTACCAATTGTGGATGATGCAGCTGGTTAGTGAACTAAGGCTAGCTAGTTAGCCACGTGCTAGTCAGTAAATACACATACTGATATGTTTTTAAGCGCAGATCTGATAGATTTCAAACACAAACTCACCAGTATGTGCGTAGGACACTGGCACTTTCCATATGCTGAAGTGGGCAGAAACAGAAGCGAAGTATTTTCCAAAAGCCAGTGGTATGATATACCATCGATAGTATCTGCTGGGTACTTCTGTTTTCGGGACACCCCAAGCACGCAACAGCGGAGGCAAGAAAATGACAATGGAAAAAATGTGGAAAAGGGATACCGTGACAGGATAAGGGAATCCATTTAAAATGATTTTGTTGACGACGTTGCCTCCTGAACTGACTGTGTACCAACAAAGACACAGAAGCGCAATTCGTACTCCCTCCTTCACTGGCGGACGATCCACCGCAGCCATCTTCCTATTTCGTTACCGGCTGTGGCAGGGCCAGTGAGACGTGGAGAGACTACGTCCACAAAAACTACGTAGTTACGGGGCGTGTTCAAGAGGATCTTGTGAATTGCGCCTCGAGGTAAAAGGTTTCTTTGTTCGTAACATCTTTTACGATGAGGTCAATCACTTTACATGTGCATCACTAATTACCTTTCGGAAAACTACCCACATATCATGCATCGTATTATGTAATGATTAAACACGCCTGAATTCTAGCTCGATCAATGCAATTCTGAAATGAAAACATGGCCCAACCTTCTTCGAAGTTCGAAATCAGATTCCATCAGTCCAAATGTCAAATAAGTAAGTAGAGGACTGGATTTTTGAAGTCTGAAGTTTTGAAGTGAGGGAAAAGCAGTCGCCATTGCTGGATCCTAAATGCCCCCTAAATCCTGAAAATGTGATCTAGTATGACAGGGCTTAGTGTTTTTGTCTTGAGAGATGGGAGGGAGCTGGGCTTGAGCTAATTACACCTGTAGAGCTTAATCTGTTCAAAATTAGAGGGGAAAGTGTAGCATATTACATGATAATCATATGACAAAATTCTGCCGCTGCTAGTAACGGTACCCGGACTAATGTAATATGGTGGCCATAATGAACATGCTCTTTTCCGAGCCGCTACAAATGTTCAGTTCATTGGTCATTGAATAGGCCTACTCCGCTCTGATAGACCTCCTTCATTTTTGGCAAGTAGGCTATTACAAAATGCGATATGGTGAAAGGTCACTATACAAGTTAACTATAGTATTTTAATCTTTGCAGACAACCTGTGTTATGAAGTACTAATGCATCAGACCAATGCATTTCAAACAGTAGTCTGCATTTGTCTGTTTACCAGAACATAACACAAATGGAATGATAAAACAATAAAACAAGTACTGAGCATATAAACAATTTATTTACTTCTGTTTTACTCACAGTACAAAGATGAAACTAAATAGCATCATTTACCATTTTAAATTATGTTTTTTTGTTTTTTTTTTACAACAAAAGATAAATTAATAAAACACAAAATGTGTACATTTTGCAGTTTTGTTTCCCCGTTAGAAACAGTTTTTTGAACAGACCAACCAGGAGGCAAAATGGAATGTTGCTAGGTAACACGCATGTCAACCCAAACCAT
This sequence comes from Tenualosa ilisha, assembly GCA_015244755.2. Classification (NCBI taxonomy): domain Eukaryota; kingdom Metazoa; phylum Chordata; class Actinopteri; order Clupeiformes; family Clupeidae; genus Tenualosa; species Tenualosa ilisha. The sequence goes on along the minus strand of PYXC01000633.1, from coordinate 248,045 downwards.
ATATATATATAAAAAGTTCAAGATTGCCAGAATTCATTTTCATCAACTCACTCATTCAAACAATGGCCAAACAGCCCTCTTTCATATGAAGTTAAAGGCTACAATTCTTAGTCTAGGCAAACATATGGCAAGATGTGTAACTGCCCCTCGTCCCCATGGGGCGTCAACGATATGCAATCAGTCCAATCGTGCCAACTGCCCTTGGTGTCATAACAACCGTTCACCCCGGGCCAGTGGTCTGTGTGTAACCTGTCCAAGTCTTCCTTTGTGACCTCTCTTGTGATGCCAGGTAAATGTGATGCAGGAGCACTAGGCACCAGCACGTGCGTTTCCCTTGCCTCTTTCTTTTGACCGTCCTCAAGTTTGTGAAACTCTGTCGTGAGGAAGTTTGGCCCTGGCATCTGGGCCCCTGAGGATGTGAGCACATTGCTCCGCAAACTCAGGTAGGACTGAATGATTTCATTTCGGGAAAGTTCTTTCCAGTTTGTCTGCTGGAGGCGGTTAGGTGCAGGGACCATGTCCTGCTTTTGCACATCTGTCCAATGACTATCAGGCGCAGTGGACACAGGTGCCTCCTCCCTGGGTTGGGACTCCTTCTGTGCTAGAGGTTTGATTTGCCCTGTCACTGGGTCAAAGGTGAGCTTGCGGTCTTTCAACTTGGCCGGCTTTCTGCTGTCCTCGGAGTGCTGCCCGACCAGATTGACCATGTAGTCTCTAGGCCGATACTTCTTCCTCTTCCGCTCAGAGTTGTTCAGTGCATCATCACCCTCCTGCTTGGCTTTATCCACAGCTGGGGCCCCGTCAGGGCCATCCGTTACCGATTGAAGAGGGGACACAGCATCATGCCTAGACCCCGTTCTCCCTTCGCCCTGTCCAAAAGCTAAGTCGACCTGCCAGTCATGAGCAGACTCTGCTGGATGCTGCCTGTCATGATAGGAGTCCTCCCATGCAGGGTTCGGCGACTGTGAAGGGGACCTTGAGCCCAAGCCGTCTGATGGCACTTTGGGGCTTAAAGGAGGGGTTGCAATGGGGGCCTTCATGCCAGAGGGGGGCGGCCATCTTCCTGCAGTCTCTGGCGTCTTGCATTTGGGATTGACTGCTGAGGAGCAAGGGCTCTTAGGGGGCTGCTGCACTCCACCACTGACAGGTAGGTCTTTCTTAGCCTGCTGCTGCAAAACAGCAGTTTTAAGCCGTAAAGATGCGTTAGGGGCTTTAGAAACAGCAGGAGAACTAGGGTGAGGCTTGACTGCATTGACAGGAACTTTGCTGGGTCTGTCGTGCTCTGTGGAGTCCTTATCGGACTGATGATGTAAATTATTATCAAACACATTTAAATGGGTATCTGGGCTTCCAGCAGTGCCATTGGTTGGACGCAGCATGGCAACTGAGTGATTTTCAAAGGCTGAAGTTTTGGAAATTTTGGCTGGTAAGTGCTGTGCGTCTTTCTGTCCTCCCTTGCGTTTCCGATGGCCTGAGCCCTCAACCTTTGGGTAGTTACAGTTGTGAAAATCATTTCTAATTTTTAGCTCAGGGGCGGTTTTCCCTGAGATGGAAGTGACAGTTTGGGGAGAATAGTCTATTCTGCTGGAGAAGGCGCCTCCGTTGGTTCCTGTGTGCTCCTTAGGCGCTGGTTCATTTTGTTCTGGTTCAATCAGCTTTTGCCAGGTGCGTAACAGCTTTTTTGCCCGCTTAGCAAGGTCCTCATCCTTCGTCTTTTTCCTGACATCATTTATTAATTTACCAAGCCGAGTTTCCTGGAAAATAACATTCAAGTAAACAACACAAGCAAACCACAAGCAAATAGTCAATGATATTAAAATATTAACTTGTGATCTTAGGTCCTCTTACTTCAAGTGCCTCTTTGGTGATGGGGCATTTCTCCAAATGAGAAATGACTTCCAAAACAGCCATCATATTGCGAATCTGTGGGGGGAAAGTGTAGTTATGCACACATATGAGTCATGTACATAGTATGTTTTTTTTAAAAAAAAAAAAAAAAAAAAAAAAAAACATGGACCGGGTAAGGTGTGCAGCGAGTAATTCGGCCAAGTTGGTACAGTTTTTACACAGCAGTTGAAACTGCAACTGTGAAGACCTCTAAATTTGAATAAACTTTCAGTTGTGCACCTGTCCTTTTCCCAACTGAAAAAAACATGATTTAAGCCTGCAAATTAAACTTGAATTGAATTAAATTTAGTTCTAAGTAAGTAAGAAATCTAATCAAATAAATGAATAATTTCCGTGACTGACACCCAAACTGCGCTGACAACAGACAATTCTCAACATAGAGCCTAGGCTATACTGCTAACAAAATGCATTTGAAACTCTTTAGATTTGCATGTTTTCAACCTAAATTCACAGATTGACTTGCCCGTCTTGAGATTAGACTGATTAGACAGGGTGATCTAACGTTAGCCCTGCCACATATTCGGCAGGCGTTATTAGTCTTGGTTCTGATGTCCTAATATTCGTCAAATTCTCAGAAATCCTAGCCTACTTTGAGCAAATGCAGCTTAACGTTAGATAGTTGCTGCGTGTCTTTTCCAACCTGGCTAACTTTAAACGCGGGCAAAGAGACGGAAACGTGGTTAATATTCAGTAACGGACAACTTTTCAATACAAATACTAAAATATAAAGGCCCATTTGTAATCATGACTTAAACAACTTCGACCGAGTCATTCACCAACTTATCAAAGTCTAACATTACCACTGGTCATAGCAGCTGTGCTAACATTAGCTAGATAGCTAGCAAACTAACTTACTCTCAAAGGCAACTACCGACAGCGATAATATCGCAGTCATTTTAATAGCACTGAGAAGAGATTTGATTTAAGATGTATGAATCTTTTAGACACTGACATTAACACGAAACAACTGTTGCCGTCACCTAATATTTGACCAGTGCCTGTAGCTGCCGCACCGGTCAACATCACAAGTTGCATACCAAAGTTAGCTGTGCTAGCCAAATAGCTGAACACTCGCTTGCTCGTATTTGTCCTGTCCAGCCTTATGCAAGCTTTAAATCAATGCCAACACATTAGACCTATATCCGTTATCTGCTCGACGACGGTACTCACATTGCTTTGGCCATCAATGGCTTGCAGCAGCCGGTCTTTCATCTGCTGCGGGGTGGCGGAGGCCGCTGTCATTGCCTGGCAGTGGTGGGAACCAGCAGGCGGGGGATTCCTCCGAAGAGACGGGTGGGTGACTTGCAGACACTCACAGGCCTTTCGGGAGGTGAGCTAGTAAGTGGAGCCCCATATTTTCCCCAGAGCTCATTTCTTTGACAACGTTGACATTTTATGAAGCATTACTGACCACGTCTCAACTGGACGGAGTCTGAAGGCTCACATTACCCTGTAGCTTCACCGATCGGCCATCTCCATGCAGCAGTGGCAGGGATGTCTGTCTGTGGTCTGGGGCTTCTGTTGTGTTTCACTGTTGATGAAAAACTCTGCCAGAGTGAATGCTGGGAAACTGCATGAACGTCATGCGTAAAGATTTGATGTCATTACGTAAATAAGAGTGGCTCTTCAGATTTTCACAATAAATTGTTGTGACACCACTTGTAATATATATTTTCTAATAGCGAGAAAAAATACAACAGATATTTACATACGTTATTGTTAGTGTTGTAAAATTGTTACTCTAACAGCCTAGACAAATAACATGATATGGAAACAGCACAGGAAGACAAAGAATAAGAAGATAAACCTCTCCTTTCCCTTGAACATGCAATGTTTTTAATAATCCTTCAGTGCAACCATACCCTTTCAGTACACATATCACCTTTGATACTGCAAATTTCATGTTAGCAATATGCACTCTTAGTTTTTTTTCATTGTGCTGTAGCTTGAATGTTTATCCTCTTTTGTAGGTCACTTTGGATAAAAGCATCTGCTAAATACATTAATGTAAATGCAAAGGTAAAGTGATGGCTTTCTATTAAAGCTGGCTGTTAAAATGTGTGGCTACCGGAAAACCAATCCATGTCAGCGCTTGATATGATTAGTCATTCAAGACATATATGGAGTTGCTATTGTTTTACTTAAAAGAGAAGCATGGGTAATGGTTTCAGACATCTACTACCAGCCCATCATCTGTGATTCATCTGTTCACCAGAGACACCAAAGAGCACCAGCTGCAACATATCCAAACCATAAATGACATGGAGTATTTCAACTGGAAATTGATTCTTTATACAGTACATCATCAAACAATTAGATTCTGTTCAATTCTTTATTTGTATATAACATGTCTACCATAGGGGATGGCTAAAGCCACACTGTAAAAGTTATGAACACAATATTGGCAATTATGTCAATAAAATGGCAGGTGAAAACTTGAAGACAGGATTTTCTGGTGATGGGTAGCTTTATCAAATGTAAGAGGTGTAGCATAAGCATCCCTGTTCCCAAAAGATCTTTGTGGAGTTGTGGAGATACATCTTTACAAAAGGTATGTTTTTGACATAATCAGCAATCAGTTGCACTAATTACCAAAGTCATTTGCCAGAATCTCAATTCTACACTGCATGTTGAGAGTAAAAAACACAAAACAAAGAATGAAATGGACTTAAATAAAATTTCCCATTTCTGATAAATATATACAACAATGAATATGAATGTCCTCTTGGGTCCTTAGAAATTTCATGATCCAAAAAGCCTGAAGGAAAGATGGCAAGGTGACAAGTCAGTCGTTAACAGTTAACAGTTTACAGCAAATATTATTCAACTGGTTACTGTACTTATAGGATCAATACTTACACAATCATGCAGAACATGATGAACACATTCCACAAGGCTATAAATATCCGAAAGTATCGTAGACTCAGCAGAAACTCTCTTATATTATCCCCTACAAAAAAGTCAGTGTCATGCCATCATGTGAAGTGGAAGTTTAACCAACAACAAAAATATAAAGATAGTGTGAGTGAGTGAAGACATACCTGTAGTCGGCCCGTGGGGTTCATCTCCAAAACCCTGGGACTCTTTTTTCTTTCTGCGAAATATCAAAACCATGTGCAACATCTCATTGATATCACTGGGGGAATAACAGCTAGCCTATCATTGTAGTTCAGCACCATATGAATACATATCACTAGTGTCACTATTGTGCAAATAGCAAACATATCTGAGCACTATCTACAAAGCTGATATTAGACAAACAGGAGCCTATTCCCCACAATAGCAAAATGTCTGAATGTCCTCCCATTAGCTTACTAAAGTCTACATAAACTGTCTTCATCCCCTTCCATTTTAGCTACCAAGCTCCATTCCTTGCATTTCATACATTTATATATTTACCACAGGGCTAAACACAGACAGATGGTATGGTATGGCTGGTATGCATGGTAGAGTTCTTCTCACTACTAAAACTATGGTGGAATGGTAGGCTAGCTATTCTTATTATGCTCATAATAAACAATCTTAGTGATACTTGAGACAAACATGTTGGTAAGATGAGGAGACTTACAATTTGAAATTGAGAACTGCCCCGGCATTCATCAGTAAAGTCCTTCATGAAGAGAGCAAATGAACACATCATTCAGTTAGAATAATAAATACATTCTAAAGACAGTCCTGTACAGCTAAACTGTGTTAAATGTATCACTGTAAGTTACAATCTAAGAACTTGCATTGACTTCTTGCTACAATGCTAGCCTAGCATCTCCTCAGAAACCACAGCATCTATCCGTTTATCTAATACATCTAGATGATTCGATAGGCCAGCAAAACCTCATCCATGTTCAGGGCTTCTACGATGGTCTATCGCAAACTGCCATAACACAATTGCAAAATGATAACTAGTTACCCGAAAATCAAGAAATCTCCGATCATGTTGGCCACATCAGAGTTTCGGAGATGACGTTGAATCCGGAAGTGCACAAAATCCACTGTCCAATCAACACACAAAAACAAAAAGCGTCACATGTACGTGCATGCTGGGCCGTTCACTTCTTGAACAAGCTTGCAAGTAGCCTCCAAGTGTGTAGTTTGCACTAGTACAGAACCTTCAAGCAGCTGCCGTCGACCTACACGAACACTAGACCGTCCAGTACGGACGTGTCTATATGCACAGAGAAACAGCAGTATGTCTGCTGTTCACCCCATTGATATACACACTTGGCTTCATCCAATGCAATAGGCGCAACAACTGCGCCCTCCAGTGTTTCAATGATGTACTACAGTAGTCCGCTCCGTAATCCCATGATCATTGTAAGGCTGAAACAGTGAAATTTTGTCTGTCAGCCTGTTTTGTGCAAACATTTAAAGTATTACATTTAAATAAATATACAAAATAAATGAATAGAATAAACTGCATTCATGCAAATGTCTAAAAAGGTTTTTTTCCATGTGGAATTTTTGTGCACAAATATCTGACAATAGAAAAAATAAACTTGAGGTTGCTATTGGCCATTGCTAGGGTAGCCATGGTGGTTGCTATGCCAGTTCCTAATGGAATCATTTTAGTTGCTATGTTGGTTGCTGGGTTCCTAGTGGAATCATGTTAGTTGCCTAGCCTAGGTTGCTGGGTTGTCATTTTGGAGGTGATTGTCAGGAAGTAGCAAGGGTACTTGCGGTGGTTGCTAGGCTGTTGCTAGGGTGGTTATGGTGGTTGCTTGCTAACTTAATCATGTTGCTTGCTATGTTGATGGGTGGGTCATCATTGTGAAAGGGTTTGCAAAACGTTTCAAGGGAACTTGAGGTGGTTGCTAGGCCATTGCTAGGACGGTTGTGGTGGTTGCTGTGTTGGTTGCTATGTCAGTTGCTAGGCTGTCATTGTGGAAGTAGCTGCTGGAAGTTGCTACGGAACTGAGGTGATTACAAGGCTGTTACCAGGGAAGGTTGGTAGTCACATAATATTGACAGATGGTAAATGATGTTTAGTAGTAGACTGCAGAAAGGACTGTGGGATGTTTACAGTGGAGAGTCTGTAGTTAGGGAGACAACAATTGGAAATAGAATTTCCACCATTCATTATCAATTGGAATTTTCCCCTATTTATGACCGATATCATAAAAAGTGTAACTGTCACAAAAAAAAGAAAAAAAGACCTACATAACAATGATTGGAAGGAAGGTTGTATGTAAAACGATTGAAGTTGTATTACATGCAGTGTATTATTTATTTGTGAACAGAATTGTGGTGGTGCAGCTCTCTGAACTTCACTGTTTGTGGAGTTGTAGTGTTATTGGTCTACACTTGGTGGTAAAGGTTTTAAGGGAATGTCCTAAAAGCCCATGTCTGCTTGAAGTTTTCTTCCTTTCTGTTTGAGGTTAGCTTCCCCTCTGTTTGAGGTTAGCTTCCTCTCTGTTTGAGATTAGCTTCCTCTCTGTTTGAGGTTAGCTTCCCTCCTGTTTGATGTTAGCTTCCTTTCTGTTTGAGGTTAGCTTCCCTTCTGTTTGAGGTTAGCTTCCTCTCATCCCTTTATTTGCGCTCTCCAGTTGCAGTAGGAGCATAACTGTACTATACTGTACTGTTGCTGGTGTCTCGCACCACTCACCCTCTGTTCTGTCAACTGTTCTGTGCCACTCACCACCTGTCTTGTGTCACCTACCTATTGTCCTGTGCAGTGTCTTGCGCCACTGGCCTGCTGTCCTGTGCCACTCATACTATCATGTGACACTTGCTTAATTTCCCACAGCACTCGCCCACTGTCTCATGTGACGTGACTACAGTAACTGTACTGTACTGTTGCTGGTGGTCGCACCCCTCATACACTGTCCTGTGTGAGCCTCCTGTCCCATGCACAATCCTGTGTGTATAAGTGGGTTATAACAATTATTTTAAATAGTCAGTAGCAAAAAAAAAAAAAGGCACTGATTGTGTCTTCATTTGACAGACAGGATTAGAAGCACAAGTTTGTCTGTGTGTGTATGTCTGTGTGTGTGTGTGTATAAGTGAGTTATTACAAATATTTCAAATAGTCAGGAGTGGAAAAAAATGCACTGATTGTTTGGCACTACAGTTACTCAGAATGGACATGTTGTTGGCAGTTGATGCTGTAGGCATTTCATGTTGTTAAATGATTAGTAATGGTTCCCTGGCCGCATTTATTGAATCGTGATCACAAACACCCAATACATTTCAAGAAATAGGCTACAGAAAGAGTGTTTGTTTTTTCAAATTGAGTGTGTCTGTTCCTTAACCCTCTTCCCCTGTCCTCTATACTATTTTGTGATGTTCCACAGGTCAAGTCCATAGTCTATGATGTTCTGATCAGTGACAACATTCCATGGGAATAGGCCATGGACATCACAAATATAGGGGTGTTAGTATGTGTGGGTCCTATCCATATCCTTACTAACTAGTGCTAATGTAGGCTAAATCATATCAGACCAGTTGTCCAAATCCATCAACAGCTGCACACATAAGCTACTCATGGCAAGTAAAGTCTATTCATTTTAATGATACAAATGTTTTGAAATAGCCCATTAAAATCTGTGTCATGTCAGTGAGAATTAGACACATACACACACACACAGTCACACACACAGCGAACACATAAAAGAATCGTTTTTAAGGAGATTACCCACTACCCATGTTGCAAAACAGCATTTGCTTTTTTCTGGTATTGTTGGATCTGCACCAGATTTCCCCAGCCACACCATTGTCAGAGGTCTCTATTTTAAGCTCTCGGGCCGTGAGTTTCCGACTGTATATCATGGGGTCCCATTAGTAGGCTATTAAGTGAAGGATGAGCAGAATTTAGCAACGCAGAATCAGCCATAGACTACGCGCTCTGACTAGAAGCACAGCGCCTTTGAGATTCGGTGATTCTCTGCCCTGTCAATATAAGCGCATCGTCTCTCGCATCCCAAGATGGTTAACAGTGAGCTCGTCAGAGGACATGAATTCACTAATCTCTTAACAAACAGCACTAATAATACAGACAGTCTATTTAAGTGATGTACACCAAACTGACAAGGCTTGTGCGAAAGGTGGTCGTTCTGTAAATGGCTGAAAAAAGACTGCGCGGATGAGGTAGCCTACGGTTTAGGCTATTAATAGGAGAGCTTGGGTGACGGAGTTTTTACTCGTGGAGACGGAGGGCTTCGCAGCGAGTCGCCGGACGCGGTGTATGTATTCCTATTGCGCAGACCTTTAATTTAGTTCATGCGGTGGTGTTTGAATATCTAGAGCCATGGACGTGTTGGGAATATTAAACCTGGGCGAGATTAGCGTCTATTTTTCAAAAATGGCAATGTTTCCCGTTTTTGATCTTGCCTATTACATTGTGTCCATACTCTACCTCAAGTATGAGCCAGGTGAGTGACATCTCCATTCATTTTTGCTGTTTGTGCTTCGCAAGGGGGGGACGCAGGTATTCGCCTGCATCCCTACTGTCAGTTACACTGGGAAGCGCAGCATTGCTATATCAGGTTTCATATACAGTAAACATTCATTTGTTGATTTCAAAGGGTCCTTGCGATTATGCGATTAATACACGATTTAGGTCTGTGGCCTTGTTTAGCTACACACTCAGCGCTTTGTCAAGCTTGATGTAACACCCAAGGCAAAAAAGTCTTTCAAAGCTATTGCATTTTGGTTACCATAAGCGCCTTATTTTGCTGTTTCACTTTAAACTATTGTACAAGGCAAAGTTAGGCACTTTACTTTGCGCCCCCATGAAATTCGATAGACTAAGGCACATACCAAAGTTGGAGGACAGTAAAAATAGATTTTCCTTAAATAGACAGCAGAGGGTCGTAGAGAAAGGACTCAACCTAGTTCCCATTTGTTTCCTTGACAGTTATCATCATAGTTTATTTTAACAGGAAGAGAATAGACTGCCATGTATTTTGAGAATGAAAGAAAGTCAGAGACATGTCTGTTTATACTACAACACATAAGAGATTGCATGGGTCTATAGTACACACACACACAGAGAGAGAGAGAGAGAGAGAGGGAGGGAGAGAAAGAGAGATTATGAAAGAATTACACAAATGGCTGAACTTTTGTTAGCAGGAACCACAAAAGCAGATCTTTGGACATAGCTAGTCGAGTAGTTGTTCTGAGATTCGTGGTATGGCTGCATCAGTGACAGTTGTTTGCTGGTTCACGCTCTGAATGAGCTTAACGCTGTATGGGTGTTATAGGTCAGAGTTTGATCCCGGTTGGCCAGTTGCGAAGGGTGACAAGGAAGAGAGTACTTATTTTTAGTGCACATTTGTAAGGATCAGCTTGCTGTCAAAATGTCCACTGATATGCTCCTTGGGCCACTACATCACACCTGTTGCATGGTATCTACTCATTGCAGAAGCATATGAATTAGGGTATTTATACTGCTGGTGTGAGACTGTGTGTGTGTGTGTGTGTGTGTGTGTGTGTGTATGTGTAAATGTGGTCTGTTGTAATCATGTGTGTGGCGTGTGTGTGTGTTTGCTGCCCTGGCTAAAGTGTGTGTGTATGTTGCTGTGTGCAGGCTCCGTGGAGGTGTCCCGTAAGAGCCCTGTGGCCTCATGGCTCTGTGCTATGCTCTACTGCTTCGGGAGCTACATCCTAGCAGACATCATGCTGGGGGTTTGCCCCATCGACTATTTCCACAACAACAGCCACATTCTCCTGGCCACTGCTGTCTGGTAAGGCTTCCTGAAAAGGACCTAACCGCTTCACTGCTGATAGTGCACACTGGTGCTGAAGTACTGAGTGCAGTTTGTCTATACAGTAGGCCTTTGTCTGAAGTGAACAAACACATCACAGTGTTTACCTTGGGTAAGCTAGCATATCTAACAGCCAAATTAGTGAATGCACCAGAGTGTTTACCTTGGGTAAACTAGCCTACAGTAGCTAACAGCCACATTAGTGAATGTATCACTATAGGTTTTCCTGCAAAGTTGTAGTTAACATACAAGGAGATACTAGTTTAAGTATATTTAAGCATCTTTTTTTGTCCTGTTTAAAATGAGTTCTCTACATTGAGCCCATCTGGGGAGCGGGCCATGGTACATACAAACACAGTCAGTACACAGTTAGTAAGTCACTGTTTCACTGTTTAAGTGAAGAGAGATATGCTAAGTACGGTTTGTATTGAAGTTAAGAGAGGTATGCTAAGTACGGTTTGTATTGAAGTGTATTGCCTCTGCCTGTGTTTGTGCTTGTGTGCCCCTCTTTCTCTCACCTATTTCCATATATTTCCATCCTCAATGGCACACACTCTGGTACACACCACAGGTACCTGGTGTTCTACTGCCCTCTGAACCTGTTCTACAAGTGTGTAGCTTTCCTGCCCATCAAGCTGGTGCTGGTGGCCCTGAAAGAGGTTGTCCGCACAAGAAAGATCGCCGCTGGGGTTCACCACGCTCACCATGCCTACCATCATGGCTACATCATCATGATCATCACTGGATATGTCAAAGGTCTGTGTGTACAGATAGATAGAAATAGGCAATATAGGAAGAGTAGTTTATGTGTGTGTGTGTGTGCAGGGGCGTAGTACAAACTCTTATGCATTAGTGTCCTTTTTCAACCAAACCAAAAATGAACCAAAAACTTTATTCTAAGCTTTTTCAAGGGCCCTCCCCCAATGGGGTCAGTTCCATTGTACCCTCACTATGTCACCCGTGTGTGTGTGTGTGTGTGTGTGTGTGTGTTTATGTGTGCCCATGTCAGTCTTGATTCCACAGTTCACCTAAGCCCAGATCAGCTGGCAGGGCCTACCTGTGGAGTCCTGCACTAATTGTCCCCCATCTCTGTTCTAACCCCTCTAAACCCCCCCCCCCAGGCTCTGGTGTGGCTCTCATGTCCAACTTTGAGCAGCTGCTGCGTGGTGTGTGGAGACCAGAGACCAATGAAATCCTCAACATGTCATTGTAAGTTTACCCCACCTCACACTGAGGAGTAAACACACACTTTTTATTGGCCCTTAAATATCTTCAGCGTAGACTTAACATGTCTGTTCCTGGAATGTGGTGTGCTTTAAAGTAATAGAATAATAAACCTATACCATCTTTGTGTGTGTGTGTGTGTGTGTGTGTGTGTGTGTGTGTGTGTGTTTTATCAGCCCCACCAAGGCCAGCCTGTATGGAGCCATTTTGTTTACACTTCAGGAGGCTCATCTTCTGCCCGTTTCCAAGAGCACCCTCATCTGTGTGTTCACCCTCTTCATGGCCACCTCCAAGGTACATGCCAGAGGAACCTCACTAGACCGTTGCAAGAGGAACCTCATTAGAATCTAAGCTGAGGAACTTTACTAAAGAACCCTCACTAACCAAAGCAACTTCACTAGACCCTTATCAGAGAAACCTCACTAGAATGTCAGCTGAGGAGCTTTGCTAAGGAACCCTCGTTAGACTTTTATCAGAGGAACCTCACTAACCAAAGCAACTTCAGAGGAACCTCATTAGACCGTTATTGGAAGAACCTCACAAGATCCCTATCAGAGGAACCTCTCTCGAAACTCACCAGGGTAACCTCATTAGACCCCTATTTCAGGAACCTCACCAGGGCAACCTCTTTAGACCCTTATCTGAGGAACCTTACTGCATTTTTATCAGAAGCACCTATAGAGAAACCTCCTTAGAACCTCTCCATATGTATAGTGCTTACTAATTTCCCAAAAATATGTCATTAAAACGATCTTGAGACAAGCAGAGAAGTTGAAGTTCTTGTTTTTGTGTCCCAGGTGGTCATGACAGCCAGACACTCCCATGGTTCTCCATTTGCCCTGGTGGAGGGTTGGGTGTGCCACCTGCTCTTCGGTTCTCCCCTGGCCTCTGATGACCACCACGACCACCACGCCCCTGCCGTCCCCGCCTCCCCCATCAAAACGAAGGAGGAGCTGAGTGAAGGAACCCGCAAGAGGAAAGCCAAGAAGGCTGAGTAGAGAGAGCCGATGTCCCACACATCAGTAATGGACAAACTAGACAGACACCACCCCCATCCCTCAGCAGTCCTCCACTAACTCCTCTGTCCCGCGGACACCCGTCCGCCGCCTTTGGCCCAACGATCCCCCATGGCAGGGAGGGCACAAAGAACTTCCTGGTCTTTCTCGACAGGGAAGGGGCAGGCAATGTGTACCGCTGGATGCTCTTTTGAAATGGTGCTTCAACAAGTAAACTCCATATTTAAAGATATTTAATAATATTTAATAATGTACATATGCTTAATTATAATGATATGATGCTGTAAAAAGCTGTCTAATGTCCCGCGTGGTTTCAGCAAGGATTTATATATTGATGCATATATATCTTAACACTCAACCCCTACTCTTCTGCTTACAACAGCCTTTGGTGATGCATCATGTCAGACATGGCTGATTTAAACCCGTGTGTGTCATTCAGATCATTGCATTTCTACCAGAACTAATATGCGTGTGATTATCTATCAGAAGAAACGATAGAATACAGTGTGACGACACAGAAGAGGTGAAGAACCACTAGCCATTAGTTTCTGTATATGGCAACTTTTTCCATAGAAAAATAAATGAAAGAATGTCTGGACATGGGCTTGTTTTTCATTTGGACATTATCCTGTGCCTGTTTCAAAGATGTACCTTTGCAAGTATGTTCATTACATGAGGATTACACACCCTAGCTTCCTGTTAAGGACGGTCTGGCTTAAACTGATTTCTTCATACAAATGCACTTTGTAAGATTTATACTTTAGCTATGGCCAAGTTGATCATTATAAAGCTAAATGGTTATGACAATAAGCCTCTGTATCCAATATGTCGAGGTTCTGTCAGGCTGCAAGAGATGGCCCTGAATGGTACAAACTGTTACGGGTAAAAGGCATAGAGCCATGACTGCTTTATAACATAATGACCATTTACATTTACATTTATGCATTTAGCAGACGCTTTTATCCAAAGCAACTTACAAAAAGAGGGTAAACATTCAAGCTACAGCACAATTAAAAACTAACTGCAACTTGCTAACATGAAATTGGCAGGAGATGAAAATGCAGGAGTGTGATAAAATTGCAGTAGAGAGGAAACAAATCTGCATAGCAGTGATAGGAGAAGCCATTGGAGTGGATGATTGGATCCCGTGAAGTGGTATCCATGGCAAAGAGTAGGGGCCCAGTTGAAGGGGTGTTGGGGTTCACATTTCTGGAGAATTTCCCCATAAAGCTACCCCATTTACAACTCTACTTGAAACCACTGACATGTCTTGTTGAACTGCAGCATGTAGTATGGGTGTAGTAGTTCATTTCAAGAGTCATTTCCAACTGTCCCTGCTGAATGAATGCTAATGGATTAAGCAACATTTATTTGTAGTGTTGCACTGCAATATATTATGTAACACGTAGTGACTTCCTTGTGAGCAGTTCACACCCCACCCAAGGCTCTCCCCCTGGGAGCAAAAGCAACTTTGATCTCTGTCGTTGGCATAGTTAGGCCTGGGGGTTTAAATTAGACATGACAGTTAGTGCTGGTCCAGTTGTTTATGTAGCTGAGCTCTGAGCAGCTCCCAGAACAAACACCTGTGTAGTGGGGGTAGGAACCCAGTGATGGACTTTGCAGAAGGTTAAATGGGTGTCATCACCCCTCCCCCAACGCCCCTACTCCCCACCCCCATCACCACAGGAGGGAATACATCACTATTACTCCAAGGCACCCCTTCTCCTGGACACACAGGGAATCAGTAGTTCATGTTTAGTACTTAAGCTACTGAATCATGTGATCCATTATGTGTTTGACTCTGAAAACCATGTTGTGTTTCCAAACAAAGATGTTACCTTGAAGTTATTGCACAACTGACGCGCACTGTGGAGGCAAATCCAGGACCTTTTGCTATTTGCATTATCATGAAGTTTTAAAAGCAGCTCGAGGCAGATTTACTGTGCAGGGATTTCTCTGTGGTTTGTGCATTAGGTTAGGGAGGTTACGGAAACACACCTCAGATCAGCAGTGATTCCGGGAGCATTCTGGCCCGGGTCTGACGGGTCTACAGCTGGGCCTGGACGGCATATATAGCCTGTCAAGGTGCAGCAAGTTGGACCTCTTGGGTGCAGGAGGGGAATTCTCTCCACATCTGCAAATGCCATCACTGGCAAATAAGATATACAACACACAAATAACCAATCCTGACAAGACAAACGCTGGGATGAAGGGCTGGAATGTCAAGAAGTATTTCTCCGTTGATAAAAAAAAGCTTTCCCTGCCAAGGCTCTAAAACAATTAACACACACATTACCCACTGACTGTGTTTAGTACTGAAGCAAAGCCAGGCTGAATAACTAAAATGCATACAAATCTATCCAAAAAACTTAATCCATTAAAACTGATTTTATGAGATGATAAACATTCAGAGCATCAGTAGCAATTTATGTTAGATTTGTGAATTCAATTACATCTGTTAATTAATTTGTGCTTGGTTCATTAACTAATTAATTTGTGTTAGGGTTGTTAATCAATTTGTTTGTGTTTGTAACTGCAAGTTTACCAGATTTACTTCATAACCAGGTACACCATGTGCTCAATACTCTTGGATAAGGATGTTTGGTTCAGTGAGAAGATCAACTATGTAATGTAGCTTTAAGGATTCACACAAAACACTGGAGGCAGATCAGTAACATTTTACACTGGAGGCACCCAAGTTGGCAGTAGAGAAAAGGCCACGAAATGAGGCGTGAAATAAGAGGTGGAACATGAGATGTATTAAAAAAGACTTTAACACACACACACACACACATTCTATAGTATCACTTTGATCTCTGATAATACATATTCTGACTATTGTTGCAAGCCTGTGTCTAACAGTGACAAACTATGATGGGTTAAAACTGAACTTGGAGGGAAATTAAGTTGTGCTGATCAAATTCAAACTCATACTCTGGCACTGCCTGAAAAGATGTGGAAAAATCATATGAAAAATCTCATTGTACAACAGGAGACCTATGGGCGGAACTGGCATTGGCATATGTTTGTGTGTGTGTGTGTGTGTGTGTGTGTTTAGGGAATATCTGTGATGGGAGTGATGTGAAAGGGTAAGTATAAAAGCAGAGGAGGAGCAGAGAACCACACACACACACACACACACACACACACTTGCTCATACTGGTGTCTACTTCAGTGCCTCAGACCTTCACCACATCCATTCTGACGTGGATCTGAAGACAGGAGACAAAGGAAGGCTTCAGTTGGGTCCATTTCCCTCCCTTGGACTTTTTCTCATCTTTGTCTTGCTGAGGAGAACAGGGCGACATGCTGTGGATTTTGCCCCTCACCGTAGCCTTTTCTCACTGCTACTTTGCAGTGTCTGCACAAAGAGGTAAGCAAATGTACCTTCTTCCTCCCTTGATTCTGATCAAGACCATGTCATGAATACAAAATGCAGCGAAAACAGCAAAAATCATGACAGGCTGTGCTTACAGCACAAATCATGCTGAAATTTATTTGTAATATCAATTTAAAATATCTCTTTTAAGTGACCTCTACATTGACAAAGGGGATACATTTCTAAAACCTATTTTCACAATTAGAATGTTCCAACAACAATAATAAAATGAAAATGTATCTTTGAAACATTTAAACATTTAAACACACATTTACGTTCACAGTTGTGAGTCAGTATATTTGGCACACAATTGTGTTGTTACTGGAAAATTCCAGCACTGTGCCATTTGTCAGAGAAGCATCAGGTTGGCTGAAGGCGCTAGTGCAATCTCAGTGTTTGCAGTAGCAGTTTGGGAGCCCTTGAGTTTATGCTGGGAATTCATTTGGAAAACATAGAATCAGCTAATGGAAAGAGCACACTTCCCTCACTCACAGAGCCTTGTTTGCCCAAGGGGGGTGCGGGCCCGACAGCTCCCTAGGTGTGTGTGTGTGCGCGTGTGTGTGTGTGTGTGCGTGTGTGTGCGCGTGTGTGTGTGTGCGTGTGTGTGCGTGTGTGTGTGCGTGTGTGCGTGTGTGTGCGCGTGTGTGTGTGCGTGTGTGCGTGCGTGTGCGTGTGTGTGTGCGTGTGTGTGCGCGTGTGTTTGGTATGACAGGTCAGCCACTGGGGTACTTGGGTATTCCCCCGTGTGCCCCCTCCCCTGTGCCCCTCATCTGGGAACAAACTCACCCCGACTCTCCACAGGGGCCAAAACACTCCCATAAATTCACACTGTGGTCAAAGTCATAAAGGACAGACAGAAAACAGCAAAGGACTCGGGCATGACTCCGACCCCTGTGGTTTTCCTGTTGTTGCTGATGGAGACTTTCAGTTTGACACCAATCACTCAACAGTAGCACTGAAGTGAATGTTATTCCAGTTTTGTGGCTGTTCTAAGACAGTACGTATTTTTCAGATGGAGCTTAAAGGAGAAATCTGGTACGATTCAATCCATAGCCCTGTTGTTTGAGGTCACTAAGTGTTGTCTGTAGGAAAAGGAATGAGTCAATTTGATTTAACATAGACAGAATAGCACACCTGCGAACTGGATGGGGCATAGGAACATGAAACTGAAAGTGAGTTTCTGTGCCCCATTCAGTTAGTGTTTGCTGCCTGTTCGCTGTTCTGTCAATGTTATATCAAATTTTATTCTTGATTTCTCCTTTCAGCCTGAGAGACAATAAGCAGACAGTGAAGCAGCTCTAAAGGTCGGATGTCCAAAGGAGTGTTGTGTTTTTTAGGGACATGGGGAGATGGACTAACCGCCTCTGCACAAGTACTTGTGTCTCAGCACTCCCTGATAGATGCTTGTCCAGGAGATCAACAGCTTAGGGTGAAATATATGCCAAAGACATGCAATCCCTTAGAAATGCATCTTCAAAAAGGGTTTACCACAGACCCTCACTCTCTCTCTTTCACACACACACCCTCTCTCTCTCTCTCTCTGTCTCTCCACACACCCTCACGCTTTCTCTCTTTCACACACACACACACACACACACACACACACACACACACACACACACACACACACACACACACACACACACACACACAAACCCCAAACCACTACCCTTCTGATCTATGTATCATTTAGGCAACTCTGTCAACTCCAGAATGTTCCAAATGAAATATGCAGGTTTGTAGACCAAAAAAAAAAAAATAGGGACATGGCCTGCAACTTTGTTTCACGGTCACAAGGTTAACGTCATCTGTTGCAGTTTAATTATCCAAGTGTTGATCTGTTTGATACCTGATGAACAAACACTTGTTGCCGTCTGCCAAGGAGTGAAACTGTACTGTTTGACCACAGATGGAGAAATCATTAATCAAATCAAGGGAACCAATCAAGCTCTGGCTGAGATCAAAGAGCTTCTGAAACAACAGGTAAATATGTAAACAGGTAAACAACAGGTAAACTTGGACATGCATCATCCTCCACTGACTTGGCACTCCATGAACTGTTTTCCCATCTCTGTAACACTGAGCATGTCATGACCACAAATATGCTGTATGTGAGTAACTCCCACTGTCCCACGGCCGTCTTTCAGATCCAGGAGATTGTTTTCCTCAAGAACACCGTGATGGAGTGTGAGGCTTGTGGTGAGTGCTGATGATGTCTGCTCACAAGGCTGCCTTCCCAGAATGCACCTGGTGAATTTCCACTCTAGGAGTCTATGCTGATGTTGCTGTCTTTAGGCATGGATTATAGATACCTTTTGAAGATCATCTGTTTGGTTCATTAAGTTCATTTTGAATACATTCTATGCAAAAAAATCTACACAGAAGCAGTATCCAAAGATAAAATTTGAAAAAGTGTTCAATAACTTTTAACAACATGTATTCAGGGCACTCAGAGAAGAACACCACCTCTGCAGTCTACTGACACAGGATTGGTGACACATCAGCACCAGCAACAGGAGTAGTAGACTTGTATTAAAATGCCACAGCTCACGAAAAGCAACAGTTTGTCTCACCTTCCCACAGCCATGCGTGGGGTGGACCCTCCCCGGGCCTCCTGTGACCCTAACCCCTGCCACCCAGGGGTCGCATGTACAGAGACGGCAGATGGTATCAAATGCGGACCCTGTCCAGATGGCATGGTGGGCAACGGTACTCATTGCACAGATGTGGACGAGGTGAGCTTGGTTGAGGCAGCCAGACTGGATGGTGTCTCCATGCCTTACTGTTTGGACAATCATTAAGCTAGTCAAATAACAAGAGTGAGATGTCGGCTGTGTAGAGTTATTGCTTTTAAAGGTACACCTGGCAACACTTTATGCTGTGTTTAGGTTAGTTTACCAGCTTCATCGTCACTTCAATGGTTAAATGGCTCATTACAGGGTAAATGAAGGCTATTTCTACACTCTCTGTCACTTCATCACAGTCACAGCATATGCAATATGGCAAGGGTGCCCAATGTCACACAGTCCAAGCATATGCAATAAGGGTGCCCAATGTTACACAACACCGAAACTGAATGTGTTTATTACCTTGTCAGTTCGTATGACTCTTTGAAAATGTTCATTGCTGGGTCTTTGGCTTGCAAACAAATCCACATGGATTGGTCAGAATTTAGAGGTAAGTGTTAATCGGCAAATGTAGCGGGAGCTCCCCTACAGTCATCTATTATAAACAAAAACTAGCAACAGTGTTGTACATTCCCACCAATCCATGTGGATTTAGAGAAAAGGAACCAGTGATGATCATTTTGACAGGCTAATAAACACGCAAATGTAGGAACTGCGGAACTCAGGTAGAGGCAGCTGAGAGAGCCTTCATTCACCCAGTAATGAGTCCTTTCACAATTAAAGTGACTACAAAGCTGGTAAATTAACCTTAAAATATTGCCTGGTTTGCCTTTAATAAATGATTACATTTCAAATATCACTTTACTTTCTGTTTCTGTGAAGCATTTTGTGTTGATCTGTTCTATTAATTTCTATATTCTGTTCAATTGTCACAAATATGACAAACACAGTATCACAGCATCATATTAACGTCAGTGATATGCAACTAAATACTTTTCCCATGATTCAGGACCAGTGAAATCTCATGTGTTTAGTAAGCTTGTTATATGGGCATATGTGAGGTGGGATGTTCTGTACAGTGCAGAGTGTATCTGATCTGTTTTGCTGATGTTCTGTACAGTGCAGAGTGTATCTGATCTGTTTTGCTGATGTTCTGATGCACCTCCCAAGTGCTACCAGATCAACTGATACCCTCTCCACCTTCAAGAAACTCGTGAAGACTAAGCTCTTGCAAGAATATCTCCTGGCGT
Organism: Tenualosa ilisha; assembly: GCA_015244755.2. Lineage (NCBI taxonomy): Eukaryota > Metazoa > Chordata > Actinopteri > Clupeiformes > Clupeidae > Tenualosa > Tenualosa ilisha. The sequence goes on along the minus strand of PYXC01000633.1, from coordinate 227,942 downwards.
AAACTTTGAGAATGCACTTAATAAGTTCATTTCTCTACATTGTGTTACACTATTGCACTTTCAACTTAAAACAGCGCAGATTCTATGTTAGCAATATGCACTCCTTGTTAGTTCTTTCATCGTGTTGTAGCTTGAATGTTATCCTCTTTTGTAAGTCGCTTTGGATAAAAGCGTCTGCTAAATGCCTAAATGTAAATGTAAATGTAAATGTTCTGTACAGTGCAGAGTGTATCTGATCTGTTTTGCTGATGTTCTGTGCAGTGCAGAGTGTATCTGATCTGTTTTGCTGATGTTCTGTTCAGTGTACAGTGATGCCCTGTCACATGGGGGTGCGGTGCATTAACACGTCTCCTGGCTTCCGTTGTGGCCCCTGCCCTGCCGGCTACAAGGGGCCCCAGGTCCACGGTGTAGGGCTCGCTTTCGCCATGTCCAACAGACAGGTGCGCCTCTGTTCTCCTCATCCTGAGATTTTAAAACCGCCAACAGTGTTTTAGAGACGGATGTTTTGTTTTCTTGGGCAGGTCTGCAAGGACATTGATGAGTGTGCAGTTGACAACGGAGGCTGCGTGCAGAATGCTAACTGCGTCAACACACCAGTAAGTGAATGATCATAAGCTCATGTATTCTTATGTTCTTTGCGCTGCAGTCCAGCCTGAGGCCTTGCTGTTGGGTGTGTGCTTGAAGGGCTCCTACAGGTGTGTGTGTAAGAACGGATATGTTGGAGACCAGAACAGTGGATGCAGAGCAGAGCGCGGATGTGAAGATGGCCAAGAGAACCCGTGCCACACTAATGCCGACTGCATTGCTCACCAAGATGGGACTATAGAGTGCAGAGTAAGTTTCAAACAGAGCCCAGTTAGATCTATGATATAAGACCCATCAACCACAACAGAGTGAAAGTCAAACTACATTTTACATTCACCCCTTGGGATTGGTTTTGTCCTTAGTGTCATGTTGGCTGGGCTGGCAATGGTTATTTCTGTGGGTCTGATATTGACATTGATGGCTTCCCAGACGAGAAGTTGACCTGTCCTGAGACTAACTGCCAAAAGGTGAGAACAAACAATCCAAGCATATAAATAACAGAACAAATAGAACAGTTGTTAATGTATAATACATGTTCCATTCCATAGCCTTAGAACAGTTGTTGCTTTTCAAATAATGCAAATGTTCCATAGTGTTATCTATGCCAGGGGTGAAATGGACTATGCTGTCCTCCATTAGGATAACTGTCAAACGGTCCCCAACTCTGGCCAAGAGGACGCAGACAAAGACGGCATTGGAGACGCATGTGATGATGATGCAGATGGTGATGAAATCCCCAATATAGAGGTGGGTCACACAGCACAGCACAGCACAGCACAGCACAGCACAGCACAGCACAGCACAGCACAGAACAGCACAGCACAGCACAGCACAACACAGCACAGCACAGCACAACAGCACAGCACAGCACAGCACAGCACAGCACAGAACAGCACAGCACAGAACAGCACAACACAGCACAGCACAACACAACACAGCACAGCACAGAACAGCACAGCACAGCACAGCACAGGTACGGTCATTTCACCTGTCACAGTTGCTAGCTCTGCTCAGGTGCCAATGTTGAGATCTAAGGGATCAAAATCCCACAATAGTTCACAACCACAGAGGTCAGGCTTGACAAAATGTAAACCAATGTTTCTTTTTGTATCAGGCCAGAGCAACTTGCTCTGCTCTTTGACTGACCCATCTGTGGGAAAGATTTCTGTAGCACACCTCTATACCAAGATCTCTGCCAGATCACTGTGTACCAAGATCTCTGCCAGATCACTGTATTTGTGAAAGATCACTTAAAAGTCATCAAACACTTGGTGGACATGGTGCTTAAGAGCCGACAACTGATGAAGAGAAGTAATGAAGCCAGATCACCATAGCTATGTGCTGAGAGATCACAGGAAACACACCTAAACACTTAACTCAAACTTCAACACGTAATGAAACCCCCCCACCGATACTGTGCTCCGGCAGGACAACTGTGTGCTTGTGCCAAACGTGAACCAGCGGAACGTGGACCAGGATGACTTCGGCGATGCCTGTGACAACTGCCGCCTGATGAAGAACAACGACCAGAGGGACACCGACGGAGATGGCCGGGGGGACGAATGTGACGACGATATCGACGGAGATGGTGGGTTCAGAAAAGGGCACCACACCTGGACCCGATCCTGATTGGGTGTGAGACCAGCGTGGGCTGTCTCTGCTGCTGTATCTGCTGCTGATTGCGTTGATGAATTCTGAGGTCATCTCTCTATCTGTCAGGCATCAAGAATGAGCAGGACAACTGCATCAAGACACACAATGTGGATCAGAGAGACAGAGATGGAGACGGAGTAGGGGATGCCTGTGACAGCTGTCCTTACATCCGGAATCCTGACCAGGTGTCACACACACACACACACACTCTACACACACACACACACACACACACACACACACACTCCACAAACACACACCCACACACACGCACACACACACACACTCTACACGCACGCACACACACACACACACACACTCCGCACGCACACACACACACACTCCACACACACACTTCACACACACTTTCTTCACACTCTAAATAGAAATTCTTTCATAGTGTGTAACCAGTGGGTCCCATTCAGGGACAGTTAATCCATGTCAGTCAATTAACACACACCCTAGATCCTCCTAGTGCTGCCCTGTCCCCCTCTGCACGAGTAACCTCTCTTCTCCCTCCACAGTTGGACAAGGACAATGACCTGATTGGAGACCCATGCGACACCAATAAGGACAGGTGGGACATACTGCAGCTGTAGTGCCTGGGCCACAGGGCCGATTCCCACTGAAGAGTGGGGGTAAGCAAAGCAATGTCTTGAAAATAAAATCATGTAATGATGTAATGGTGTCTATTTTGTGTGTGTGTGTGTGTGTGCGTATGTTTGTTTTATCTTCTGAATCACGGTCCAGTGATGGCGATGGTCACCAGGACTCGCGGGATAACTGCCCAGCGGTCATTAACAGCTCTCAACTGGACACCGACCGTGACGGCCTCGGAGACGAGTGCGATGATGACGACGACAACGACGGGATCCCCGATCTCATCCCCCCCGGCCCTGACAACTGTCGCCTCGTCCCCAACCCCCTGCAGGAGGACTCAGATGGTGCGTTCCACATGTGGTGCCTAGGAGTTATGCCTATGTAGATCTTAGAGTTTGGACTGCTGCCATAGCAACCATCTCAATCCATAAACAACAGAAGGTTCTGACACACCCTCTCAGATGGAACCCACTGCCTGTCTCAGGAAGTGGTGAAGCAAAAGTCAAATCAAACTCCTAGTCAGACTCTACAAAAGAATCGGCTTCATTTAGTAATGTCTTGAGTGCCAGCGACTTCTCATGTTACTCTCGCATGTTGCTGAGTCTGACTCTACTCCACCAAACACTATTTTTAAATGCATCTCATTAAATGTTCTACTGTATAAAAATAAGTTAGTGTAGTCTGAACCAGTGTGTTACAGTCTTTTGCATGCATCTCATTAAAATGTTTTTTTTGATGTTTATATGAAGAGTTCAGAAGCAAAATCCTCTAAGTCAATTTGCAATGAATTTACAGAAATATATTTATATAATTTTAATCAATTTGATTATTAATCCAGTTGGATTGTTTTGGCTTGATTTGTTTTTACAAGATAACAACATTCAAATTGCATGTTGATGGAAATGTTTATAAAAACATACATGCAATGTATGTAAAAGACAAACACACAGGTTCTCAACGGTTTAAGTATAGTATGAAGAATGAGCAATTTACATTTATCTGATTCAAATGTTTTCCTCTATATAAAGCTACTGTACATGTCCATAAAATGAGAAGATTTGTCCCTGGCTTTTCTGCTCTGCCATGTGGTTGTCGTAGGAGACGGAATTGGAAATGTGTGTGAGAACGACTTCGACAACGATACCTTCATCGATCGATATGACGACTGCCCGGAAAACGCTGAGGTCACGCTGACGGACTTCCGAGCATTCCAGACGGTGGTGTTGGACCCTGAGGGTGATGCTCAGATTGATCCCAACTGGGTCGTCCTCAATCAGGTCCAGCCTGCACTCACAGTCCAGACATTTAGTGTGGCTTTTCATTTGTTTCCATTTGGCTTAAAAGGTTTTTTGAATTTAACAGGGAAGAGAGATAGTTCAGACCATGAACAGTGACCCAGGCCTGGCAGTTGGTAAGAGACCTCACTCTGTGATCACACATACGGTGATCCTCACTAAGTCCAGACACCATCATTGTCCTTTGTTAAGGGAGTGTCCTGTATGTATGTGCGACCCTTTTGTGCTCTCCTGACCACAGGTTACACAGCATTCAATGGTGTTGACTTTGAGGGGACGTTTCATGTCAACACGGTGACTGACGATGATTATGCTGGCTTCATCTTCGGCTACCAGGACAGTTCCAGCTTCTATGTGGTCATGTGGAAGCAGGTGGAACAGATCTACTGGCAGGCCAATCCCTTCCGAGCCGTGGCAGAACCGGGCATTCAGCTGAAGGTGCAGTACAGCGGGCCCTTTGAGAACCGACTCCTCCAGACACCACTCACCACCTACACACTGACTTACTGGCAGATAGTGACTGCAGCACCACAGCAAACCTCATGCATAATCAAGACAGCAAAAACAAGTGACATAGACTTTGGCTGTAAGGATGTTTTGCCTTGACCATTAGCAAAACTGGACTTGGACTCTGATGAAGTGGAATTTCTCAATCCAAGAATCCAACTAAATCCCCCATTAAATGAGCAGTCATTCTTTCTGATGTTGACTGTTGACAGCAGACATTTGGATGACTAGGACCTCTATGTCCAGCACAGTCCACCCTTGACCTGCCTCTAGGACAGCCTCATGCGCAGCATGTGCCATCTTTCCATGGCCTCTTCCATGTGACCTCTGCATGCAAGAACAACATCTTCCATACACATCATTATTTATCCAGGCGTCCAAAGCACAGTTGAAAACCCCATTCATGCATAAACTGGATGTAAACTTACATTTGTCCTCTGTATTCTTAAACTCTGAACCTAACGTGTCCACTAGGCGGTGAAGTCGTCCACGGGTCCAGGGGAAAACCTGCGTAACTCACTGTGGCACACGGGCGACACGACGGACCAGGTGAAGCTGCTGTGGAAGGACTCACGCAATGTCGGTTGGAAGGACAAGACCTCTTACCGTTGGTTCCTCCAACACAGGCCCACGGAGGGCTACATCAGGTAAGGATGCTTGCTGCACAGGTGCGCCACTACAGGTATTGAATCTCACTCCAACACAGGGTCACATTAGGTAGGAAAGGTGTTTGTACAGGTGCACCACAGGTATTGATGCTTACTGCCCTGAACACTGGTCACTTCCCAGGGGCTAATGAAGAAATTGACAATATTTTTGTTTATGACAACATCCAAAAGAAGCCAGAACACATTCTGTCTTGATTAATGAAAACTGAAGAGCAGTTGATGTGGGTATGATATTTTGGTAAATTATTTGAAAAATATTAGAGTATAATTCAGAGAGTATACCATGTTATTACAGTATAATGTAGTAATTATTACAGAATAATGTAATAATGTCTGCATTGCTACAGCGCAATGATGTAGGCAATTGTTTAGTGCTTACAATAATATTACTGTATATTAATGTAATCTGTTGAATGGAGTGTATATTGTGTATATTGTCTGTGTGTGTGTGTGTGTGTCTGTTCAGGGTTCGTTTCTATGAAGGCCCCCAGATGGTGGCAGACACTGGTATCATCATTGATGCGACCATGAGAGGAGGTAGGCTTGGAGTGTTCTGCTTCTCTCAGGAGAACATCATCTGGGCCAACCTGCGCTACAGATGCAACGGTAAGAACCGCTGGCAAACTAGTACTCCACTAAACTGACTGAGACTCCATCAGCCCGGTTAAACTAGTACTCCACTAGACTGACTGAGACTCCATCAGCCCGGTTAAACTAGTACTCCACTAAACTGACTGAGACTCCATCAGCCCGGTTAAACTAGTACTCCACTAGACTGACTGAGACTCCATCAGCCAGGTTAAACTAGTACTCCACTAGACTGACTGAGACTCCATCAGCCCGGTTAAACTAGTACTCCACTAAACTGACTGAGACTCCATCAGCTAGGTTAAACTAGTACTCCACTAGACTGACTGAGACTCCATCAGCTAGGTTAAACTAGTGCTCCACTAGACTGACTGAGACTCCATCAGCCAGGTTAAACTAGTGCTCCACGAGACTGACTGAGACTCCATCAGCCAGGTTAAACTAGTACTCCACTAGACTGACTGAGACTCCATCAGCCCGGTTAAACTAGTACTCCACTAGACTGACTGAGACTCCATCAGCCCGGTTAAACTAGTACTCCACTAGACTGACTGAGACTCCATCAGCCAGGTTAAACTAGTACTCCACTAGACTGACTGAGACTCCATCAGCCCGGTTAAACTAGTACTCCACTAAACTGACTGAGACTCCATCAGCCCGGTTAAACTAGTACTCCACTAGACTGACTGAGACTCCATCAGCCCGGTTAAACTAGTACTCCACTAAACTGACTGAGACTCCATCAGCTAGGTTAAACTAGTACTCCACTAGACTGACTGAGACTCCATCAGCCAGGTTAAACTAGTGCTCCACTAGACTGACTGAGACGCCATCAGCCAGGTTAAACTAGTACTCCACTAGACTGACTGAGACTCCATCAGCCAGGTTAAACTAGTACTTCACTAGACAGACTGAGACTCAATCAGCCAGGTTAGACTACTTCTCCAGTAGACTAATTGAAACTCTACTATCAGACCAGGGAATTTCACTTGGCCAATCAGGGGTGTGTTTGCTCATGGAGTTGTACTGATAGTGCACTTAGAGACTGTTGGCAATGCCATTCTCAACTCACACACCGATGACATACATTAGAACACACTAGTTCATTCTCACTGCTATTGAACAAATGTTACTAAGGCTCAGTGTAAAGTGCAGTCATTGTACTTACTATGAACCATAACCATTCTTAAAAACAGTTCTAGTTTAATAATGCTGAAGTCTAAATGATTTAATGAATAAACCATTGGCTGTTAGCCTGGTCCTCACACTTACTGATCTGCTGATTAGTTCAGTCTGTCTACTTTCCTGTCCTCTCCCACTGAGACGGAACTAACAGACGTAGATCAAAATGCCTCCACAGTCACTGGACAGACCTACAACCAATCAGACCAATGATGAGCTGGACGCATCACAATTGAACACAAAACACGTGTTAAGCCCATCTCCATCAAAAGTGTTTTTTATTGGTTCACTATCTCAGAGATAGGCTAGTGGCCATACTAAGATGCACAATGGATCAGTATGTGTGAGAACCAGGCTTTTTGGCTGTATAAAGAATCTAAAATAAGTAGTGATTGGGATGAACTGATAACCCAGGGACGGGAATGACTGGGTCAGGGCTTCTACAGGGCTTCTTGTTCCCCACTGAAGCAGTCCCAACACACGGTTTAGAGTGAGAACACTGCAGTAGCCACCCCCTGGTCTCACGGGTCCCACCGCTCTCTTCCAGATACCATACCTGAGGACTTTGACAGGTACAGGACGGAACAGGTGCAGCTGTCCTTCTGAGTTCCAAGCAACTCCTCCGGCCCCGGAGCTGCGAGAGAACTTCCGCCAGGAACACGTTCCACTCCTCATGGAACCCAGTCATATCAGCGGCGGTGGAACCCACCATGAGCAAACAGTCCTGTGGTTCTTATCAGCCTCCATTGTGCCTGGAGAACACAGGGCATTGCAGCACCGTTGGAGAACATTTGAATATTGCTCGCCACCCACCCCCGTCAGTGTGCCGTCATGTCACGTCTGTATGTATGAAGTTTACAATAAGTATCTATACATGTCTGTGCCTGTAATGTAACACAGTTCAGTGTTTATGTTTTTGCTGTGACCTGTTTGACGTTAACATTGTAGTAAAATATGTGAAATAAAGGGCTTTACAAGTCTTCACTCTTCATGGAGGAAACGATCATTGCGCAGAGATTATCATAGCTGGGGATGCACTGAATGGTGTGGCTCCTAAAGAAACTGCAGAGATACTCTAGTCAGGGGTCTCCAACCTTTTGTCCTCTCAGAGCTACTTTGCTAATACCAAGCCAAGGGCCACTCTAGCTAGTGTGCACTACCAACATCAAATCTCATCAGAAAGCAGTAAAACTGGGATCATTGTGTACCAGACAGGCCAGGATGTTTGAATTTGATTTCATTGATATTTGAACAGGTTTAATATCTTTTGTGATACGTCATGAGATTTCTATACATTTCCTTTGACAGGTAGTGAGCTACTGGTAGCTCTCGAGCTACCTGGTGGAGACCCCTGATCTAGGTGCAGCTATACTAATGTGTGGTCTGCTTATGAGTGTGCGCTTAAAAAACACACACTGAGGTATTTGGAGCAGGTGTGTCTGTGCCTGGTCTAAGACGGCCTATGATGGAGAAACAACAGGTCTCAATGAAGGCTTTGGTCATGAATGACTAACAATGCAATATAAAAATCTATATCTGTTTATATGCGCCTCTGGGAAATGACTAGTGCAGGTGCTGGAGACATAAACATGCACAGGTACTTCAAATATATTTAAAAAAACACATACAGAAATACAGATTACAAAATAGAAATGGGAGAACAAGAACATCTGATACATAGCTTCAACACCATGCAGGTTCACAGAGTACGCATATGAAAAACTCCCTTGGATAGTGTCCACTCAGAGACTATATACAGTGAGAAGGTGCCTTCCAGAGTAGTTTGATCATGAACATCACACAGACATGGATAACATGAGTCAGGTACAGCCACAGAGGTCAGAGGTCAACCACACAACGGCCCTAGATATGAGGAGAAAAGCTGCCGTACTATCAGAGCAGTTTTGAAGAGTTTAAACATTCTAGTTTTTTCTATGGCATGACTGAGAAGAGAAAAAAAAACAAATAAACAAGTTTGTAAACAAGCAGCATTTACAGCACAAACCAAAAGACAACAGAGAAGTTTAAGTGCATCCTTTAATGTCAAGAAATCAGAAGCAGGTTTTGCATTTACATTGTTTCTTTTGATGCTATGTGTCCACCAGGTGGCGATACAGGAGCTTCAGCACAATGAGAACAGAGAAGGGCTTCATTGTTACGTAGTTTTCTTGTTTTGGTTTGGTTTGTTTTTTGGGGAAAAGGACCAAAAAAAAAAAGAAGGCAGATGACATTTTGCACCACAAAGTTTTCAGTGCGCTCCACTCCCATCATGCTCTTGGAGCTCGGCCACGTAGTGACTAATTTCTGTTTTGTTTGGTTTTCGTCTCTTGCCACAGAGTCCTTTTTTCCCCCCCAAGTAATCAGAGAGAAATGAGATGCTCACACACACAGGAGTCGCACACCTGCCTTCCAAGACAACAGTTAGCCTACGTCTGGGGCCATCCGTCTGCATCAGGAGGAGCGTAGATGGAGCCAGGCTACCTGTGGCCCCTCCAGTGGATGACTCTCCTTAAGGCTGAGGGAAAACTGAGTTCGCTTTGCAACCTCGACCTTTGAACCTACTTAATGAGGTTGCTTTGCAACCTTGACCTCTGAGCCTACTCACCATGTACTAGGCTTGGAGTTTCTATACACCTACCAACTTCACTTAGAGTCAACAGAAACGCCCTCATTCACACTTGACTTCAACACTACTCTTCAACAGAGGAAAAAAAAACATAATCTTTTCCCTACTGGCCTGGGGATAAATAGATATACATTCTATGCTTCAGATAGACATGATAGTACACCACACTGGAGTGGACGGAGCCCTTTCAAATGTTGCATTGAAAAATGCCTGGCCTTGCGTTAGCCTCTTCCCCAACATCTCTGCTTTCCAGGGGCCTGAGACAATTACAGTGGCTGCCCAGCAGTGTACCCCTCCACCCCCCAGAACACTCAAGCCCTCCACCTGGGTGCACATAGCTATGGCTCAACAGTCTATGCTGAGGTTCAAACAGTCCCAGTTTTCAATGAAGCCAAGTGATAAAGTGCAAAACAACTCACAACAGAAACGAAACACAGAAGCATGAGCCAATTAGCCAAGGAACACGCAAACACCCTTTACATGAAGCAACAGCCAACCCCCCCCCACATGGAGCAACACCCAAACCCCCCCACATGGAGCAAGACCTACAAACTAGTGCATGGGGGAAGGGGGTTGAGAGGAGAGTGAGGTCTCAGAGCTACTGCAGGGAAAAGGTACGGTTAGGGTTAGGGTCAGGGTCAGGGTCAGGGTCAGTGGGCACAAGTGCTCAGCGGGTGTCAGTAGATGAAGGTACAGACTAGCAACATGCTTAATTTCATCATAGCCAACGTGAAATGCTCAGGGGTGAAGAAACAAAACCCAAGAAAGGGACTCAAACTTTGGTCCAGCATGGGGGCTTCCAAAGGCGGGCGTAAAAATGTGGTGTGAGTGCGGGTGTGTGTATGCGTGCGTGTGTGTAAGGAGTACATTCTACTTCCAGCTCAGCTCTGGGATCTAACCGGGCATGGGGAGCGATCTCATGCACGCTGCACTTCCCGCAGTGCAGCTTAGCAAGGCAGAGAAGCCCAGAATTGATCAGGAGCAGCAGGCTTTCAAAAATAACAACCTGCATTTGCTTTCATCAGGTTTGAAAACATTTTTTTTGTTTTGTTTGTCATGCAGTCATCATGTTTTACCAGTATCCTTTATATATACATAACGCTTGCCAGGAATTGGTCCTGACAGAGAAATAAAAAGAAGATATGTCTAAACTACAAAAAGGAAATAACTCCTCGTTTAGTTTTGCTCATCTTCCTACCCCTCGTTTGTGGGCCCTGGCGGGGGCCGACAGAGAGAACATACAGACCACCTGACTGATGTCATAATCTCTATAGAAACCACGCATGTCACACACTTTGTTTCAACCCACTGACAATAAAGGTCTTCAACAGCATGTGGACGCGTCATGTGATGAACACACTCCTCCATGTCAGTAAGGTCAGTAATGCACGCCTCACATGATGAACGCACTCCTCCATGTCAGTAAGGTAAGTAATGCACGGCCTGTGTGTACACGACACAGCTCAGCTCAGCACAGTATGGCACACTCTGTATGCCTACATACCATGCTGTCTCAGTGATGCTGAGTTTGGAACAAGACTTGGCTCAATGACAATGTTCATGTTGATCTTTTTGCATAGGAATCACAAGTTCATCTGTCATAAAACAAACAAAACAAAAGATAAAAACAACACCAAGCCACAAAACAGAAAGATCTGCAGTCCAGTGTGATTCCTGTACATCTTCCACTGCAAACATGATACACTTGGTGAAACGCAAAAGTAAGCAATCCAAAAATCACAGAGGTGGACAGAGACTGCAAGTACACACACACAGAGTAAATGAGATGACTCATAGAAAGACTTTTCAAAGGAGTAGTACCCTCCCCTCCTCTCTCCTCACCTGCTCGTTGTGGACAGTACTAGCAATACCACTGTTTAGAAACACACAATACAATTGGCCACTGAAAAAGTCATCAACAAATACAGTTTTCAAATTGAAAACATCGAATGAGCCCAGCGACATGAGTAGGTCAACATCTAAAAACAACGCTAAACCAGAGGAACATCTGAGGAAGTCATCCCCGTAGAAAAGATTTCAGTGAGGAGAAAGCACACTGCAGCACAGAGAACATCATCTTGTTCATGTAAGGCAAAATTAGCTTCTATCACAGTGGTGGGTTACAACTGTCAATCATCCTGCTTCCCCCTTCCCCTCTGCTTAGACCTGCAAGCTCTCCTTGTGTGCATGAGATAGACAGATAGACAGATAGATGGACAGATGGATAGAGAGATGGACAGATAGACGGACAGATATAGATGGACGGACAGACAGACAGATAGATGGACGGATAGACAGACAGATTGACAGGTAGACAGACTGATAGACAGATAAATGGATGGAGAGATGGATAGATAGACAGTTAAATATAGATAGATAGATGGCTCGATAGGTAACCAAAAGGAATGCATGAGGTCTGGCCACTTTCGTCTGTCCCCTGTAGTGTTGAGGAAGAATTCTCTATACCGACAGATCAGCCAAACACAAGCGTTCACAACATCAGGAACCCAGAAACAACAACATCGCATCACAACCCACCAGCAAAGTGTTTGGGGAGGTCTAGTACTCCTTTAACATACAAATAGTAAATACTTAAAATAAATAACTCGAATTTACGATTGACACAGATTTTAAAAGTGCACCAATGGGTGTAGAAAACAGAGAGAGCAAAAACCAGATAGCCAGTGGGCAATTTGGCAACCGATGTAACAAAAGTGTAAAAAAACACACAGACACACACAAAAAATAAACAGGTAAACAGACAGACAAGCAAATAAATAACAAATAAATAGATAAACAACAAATAAATAAACAAACTATGACTCCATGCCACCACAGCAGTAAGCAGGAGCGTGAAGATAATGGGTGCTTGCCCTCGGAGCGGAGGGCACTCTTGATATGATGTCACCGACACGCTACAGTCTTTTCCATGGCAACGTGGATGAGGCAGAGATGGCATGACACACGGCAGTGACTCCACACACACTCTCCACACACAAACAAACACACAAAAACAACAAAATCAAAGAAGAGACAGACTGGGGCGGAGCAGTAGTGTACGATGGTGTCTCAACTGGCACTGACCGCAGCACTGACCACACGCCAGTCAAAGCCGTCTCACTGCCACGCTCACCCAGTGCCATCACATACAGCACGTGAATAAAAACTGGGTGGGGTGCAGTGTGTGTTTGTATATATGTGTGTGTGTGTGTTTAACTGAACAGCAGTGTGACTTGAGCAGGACTCGTCCTTTCTCTCCCCCCGTGCGTTCTGTCCAGGTCCGAGCTGAGGGTTGTCACAGACGGTCCATTCTGAAGGTGTCCTCTGTGGCGGCGTCCGCCAGAACCATTTCTGGGTCGTTGAGCATGTGCAGTCCGTCCAGTGTGAGTGGGTCGATCTTCAGTTCGTCCAGGGGGAACTGAGAGTCTGTGTCAAAGCTGACGTCTCCCACGCCAGCCAGGGAGGAGGCCAGCTCCTTGGACAGGCTTGGTGGCGACTCGCCCGTCACTGGGGGGGGGCAACGTTGAAATCAAATATAAACATCACAGCACTGGTGTCACAAAACACAAACAGCACAACACAAACAGCATATCGCTCTGGCCGTGTAGTCCTGGACAGAATGTTCCATCAAGGCTCTGCGTCAGTGTAGGACACTGATCTGAAAGGTTAATTTAAAATGAGAGTGGGCCCCCTGCCTCTCTTCGCTTTCCAGGGTCAAAAACCAGGTCAAAGCAATCCAAATCAAATCCCTGTTACCCCTCTATAGACTGCCCAGAATTTAAAGGAGAAATCTGGTGTGAATCAGTCCATAGCCCTGTTGCTTGAGGTCAATAAGTGCTGCTTTTTGTAGGAAAAAGAACCAGAACATTTGATACAGCAAAGACCGAATCATGTACCAGCAGCTAATGTTAACTGAATGGGGCATAAGAAAATGAACCTAAAGTAAGTGTCTGTGCTCCATTCAGTTAGTGTTACTGCTGGTTAACTATTCGGTCTATGTTGTATCAAATATCCTTGTTCTTTTTCGTACCGACAGCACTAGGTGACCTCAAACAACAGGGCTATGGATTGATTCACACTGGATTTCAGTCTCCTCCTTGCTGTTTGGCTGAGCTACCTGTTCCTGATTGGGCTTAAGCACCTGCCTCATATCCCCTCAGGCAGGTGGCTATGTGCATTCTACAAGACGGTCCATACAGTGTATCCATGCCAGATCTGGGCCAGGCGAACTTCTCCTGCCCAGTGACAGAAGGCGCTCAGGGACGGAGAGCTGGACTGACTGATAGAGTGACAGGCACTCAGGGGAATGTCCCTGGTCATGCTGCTGCCCTGCCCAGGATGTGTGTGTGTTTGTGTGAATGTGTGTGTATGTGTGTACAGCTCTGGTACAATACCTGTGAGAACAATGTTGGGAATGTTGCCATGGTTACTGTAGCCGAGTTGTGGAGAGTTCTGGAGCGCGGCGTGGCTTCCGCTGAGACCCATCATGGCTGCCTGGGTGGAGCTGAGCGTGGAGCACTGGTTGTAGAGACTGCTGGAGCTGCTGGGGCTCTCAATCATGTTGAACTGCTCCAGCTTCCAATACACACACACACACCACAAGGGGACAATACAAAAAACACACCTTTTTAGATGGAAAACCCCCAAAACAAACATAAATAATAGTCTCCTACATTAACATTGCTACTGTCGGACGGCAGAATCTTTTTTTTAATCCAGACAATCTAGTTTCTGTCAGCACAAACAAACACATATTTATTAAATGCTAATCCCATTCCTAATCTGAACATCTCCAGACCCCAACAGACTGGTGCTGCTGCCTACTCAACTTCACACCCGCCCCACTGACATCACTCCCACCTGAGGGTGACAGGCGCCCCTTCAGAGTCGGGTAAGCACTGACATCACTCCCACCCAAGGGTGAGGATCCCTCGTACTGACATCACTCCCACCCTTGGGTGAGGATCCCTCGTACTGACATCACTCCCACCTGAGGGTAAGAGGCCCCTCCTCAGCTAAGCCCAGGGAAGAGGCCCCTCCTCAGCTAGGCCCAGGGAAGAGGCTCACCTGCTGAGAGAGAGCGTTGGTCTGCCTGGAGGCCAGCTGGTGCTCGTAGAAGGAGTCCCCACTGAGGGTGGCTACCAGGGGAATGTGCTGCACCAGGAAGTAAACACTATTACTATTATGATTAGCAAAGCTAAATATAATGCTATGATTTAGTATTACTGCTATGATTAGCAATAGTAATTATAATGCTATAATATATTATTTCTACTATGATTAGCAATACTAGATATAATGTCACTCTATAATGTCAATCTAATACTACTCTGATTAGGAACAAGAAATATAATACAATCTAATATTACTACTATGATTAGCAATACTAAACATAATCTACTACAATCTAATATTAACACTGTCAGTCCCTCTGACCCTTGGATGAATAAATATCAGACTGGGGGGTCGTTTACGTCTGACCCTTGTTGTTAGAGCATGGGTCTGCCATATTAAAGACCCTCATGGGTCTGCCATATTAAAGACACTCATGGGTCTGCCATATTAAAGACACTCATGGGTCTGCCATATTAAAGACCCTCAGAGCTCACATGCTGGGACTCTAAGACCTGCTAAACACCTGCAAAGGTTTGTGAGAAGGAGAAAGAGAGAGAGAGAGAGAGAGACAGAGAGAGAGAGAGAGAGAGAGAGAGAGAGAGAGAGAGAGCATGTGTGTATGTGTGTGTTTCTAGTGTGTGTTTAAACACAGCTCTATGGAACTCTAGAAAGCAGTGGAACAGACGCTTAGAACACCAAACATGAACTCTCAACTGGAAATGTAGATCAGGAGACTGATTTTTGTTCTTTCACAGGATTCACACGAGCCTGACGGCCAATTTGTCATCTTGGGCTTTCAGATTAGGGCACCAGATTGGAGCAGAGGTTTGGGCTGTTTTGAATACAGCAAGGTCCACATTTCCAGGGCAGGTCCCCACTCTGCACTTCAAACACATGACAACAAGTTGGACACGAGTCAAAACAGAAGCCAGAAACACTTCCTCGTCTGTGGCCCTCTGTGGCCTCGTCTGTGCCCCCCCCAGTCTCTTCATGCTGGCGCTCCAGCAGCCCTGGCCAGGCAGCACATGGAGTCAGCATGAGGAGAACGCCTCTCGGAGTTTGATTACTTTCCCCTGCCTGGCAGGACAGTGGGGTGCTAAACCAGGCCATTCCATGGCAGGTTTCCATGCAGAGGAGGCCTGAGAGGGGGTGGGGAGCGAGGAGGGGGGGCAGTTACATGGCCAGGCAGTTTAAGACAAAGGGGCACACAGATGGACAGCAGACTTCACGTGAGGGTCTGGAACAAGGGCAAGGCACACGGATGACAGATTGCAATGGGCAGCCACTGGACACAGAAGCGATCAGAAGACAGAAAAAAAGAGTGGGTGTGGGGGGGCATCAAATGATGAGAAAGCAGCTGGTGATTTTCTCTAGGCTAAGCTGGTGTGTTTCAGACCCTAGCCTGGTCCTCTCGTCGCCCTTACTTGAGGCGAGCCTCCGGGCGAGAAGCCTTGATTGGAGACAGGTGAGGTGGGGGACTGGTTGGCAGGGGACCCAGTCTGGGTGCGGTACTGTGGGAAGGGATGTGGACTAGCACATGAACATCACATGACATTTCAGGTACAACTGGACCACAGGTGCGTGTGTGACACGGCCTTACACTCTGGACCGACCACCACACAGTCACTAGACCCACTACAGGGATGGTCCAAAGACATACTCTCTGAACCCTGGGGCAAAGAACTACTTCCTTTCATTGTTCAGCTGCAGACAGCTTAGAATAAGGGAGGGGGTAGAAGGCAGCAAAAGGTTTATAGCTGTTCCCAATCCTGACTTGACTAATCAATGTTTTTGATACTTCAAACCGCATACTACCAGTTTAAACAACAGTATGATATTATTTAATAGAATTATCTTAATTTACTTTACAGTTTGAAGTAAATTACACCTAAGGATGTAATGTCAAAATTGCCCTAAAATGCTCAGCAGGGTTTTCAAATTGGGCAGCAAATGAAACCAAAAGGTTAAACCTGAAGAAACATACAGCAGTGCAAGCTCAGCAGTTAAAGGAACCAGGCAACTTTTTCAGATTCATTGCCAGCTTTGTAGTCACTTTGATGAAGTGGCTCCTTACGTGGTGAATGAAGGCTCTTGCAGCGCCCTCTAGTGCATTCCTGGCGCAATTATAGCATCAAACAACGTCAAACTAAATCAGAAACGAAATGAAACTGAAATCACGTTTATTACTTTGTCTGTCAGCATAACTCTATGAAAATATTCATCACTGGTTCCTATTCTTTGGTTTGTAAACAAATCCACATGGATTGGTGAGAATGTACGGAATTGGCGAGACAATCGGGAACTGTAGGGGGAGCTCCATAGGTTAAAAAAAAAAAATATATATATATATATATATTGCAGGCTTGCCTGGTATACCTTTAAGAGATGTGAGCTAAACTGAAACATATTCTTCACTAAAGCAGACATATATTGATATTCATAACAGATGTTCAAACTCTTTCCCTGAAGTGGAAAACACTCATTTAATTTTCAAAAGTTTCAGATTAAGGTTAAAAAAAAATGAAAAGAAATGAAAAATGGAAAAGCTTTAATTAACATTTTCTAAAGATTGGCAAATTAAAGGAGTTGACCAATAAAATATATTACTGTGGTTTTATGTGGCTTCTAGTTAGGGTTCTGTATGAAGTTCTTTAATGATAAGCTCTCTCTGATCTTTTCTCATGTCATTTGTGTAGCCCTAATGAGTCCTCACTAACTCAATGCAGAAGTTCTTTCAGAATGTCAGGAGTTGATTATGAAGCAACTCAAAGATGATTTGGGTTATTGGTCAGTGATTTGAGCATGCACTATTCCATCAGACACTGGTCTGCAGTCCCTCTCATGATAAGTGCTGTTTCTGTCACACTTGAGCACTCCTGTATCCATAGATGCCACAGGAAGTGAACTTGATAAGTCACTGCTGTCCCAGTGAATAAACTGATATGAACAAAAATGAGCTGAGAACGCTGCTGTACGAGAGAACTACTTGACTCATCCCTCTGTACCAGACCTCATGTTCTACCAACACATGCTGGGAATCTCCGTAGACCATGACAAATAAACAATCCAACGTATCCTAGCTAATGTGGCTAACACACTCAGTAGGTTAGAACAAATTTAACCACTCCAACATCTCCTAACTTATGTGGCTAATACACTTAGTAGGTTAGAACAAATTTAACCACTCAAACATCTCCTAGCTGATGTGGCTAACACACTTAGTAAGTTAGATCAAATAAACAATCCACCGTCTGCTAGCTGATGTGGCTAACACACTTAGTAAGTTAGATCAAATAAACAATCCACCGTCTGCTAGCTGATGTGGCTAACACACTTAGTAAGTTAGATCAAATAAACAATCCACCGTCTGCTAGCTGATGTGGCTAACACACTTAGTAAGTTAGATCAAATAAACAATCCACCATCTGCTAGCTGATGTGGCTAACACACTTAGTAAGTTAGATCAAATAAACATCCACTGTCTGCTAGCTGATGTGGCTAACACACTCAGTAGGTTAGAACAAATAAACAATCCAACGTCTGGTAGCTGATGTATCTCACATGAGCGGAGTGGAGAGAGGAGAGGACATAACCTGGTCCACTCTTAGGCACCTGAGTGAGGCCAGAGTAAAGGGGTAACTGACCGAGCTGATGTTGACTGTGGCGGTGGGGATGTGTGTTTGCGGGGTGGGGCTGGACTGCTGGGAGGAGGACGAGCTGCTGGCCTGGACGGAGAGGGGGGGCAACTGCACCAGACGGATGCCCTGGGGGAGGCTCTGCTGCCCCTGCTGTTTCTGCAGATCATTCAGGAGGCTGAAGAGGGGGTACTGGGCAAGCTGCTGCTCCAGGGTCAGGGCGTCCATCGTCAGGGCCTGAAACACACACATACACAGTCACACACACACGCACACAGGTACATGCACACACACACACACACACATAAATACAGGACAGTAGGCACACGCACACACATGCAAACACACACACATGCACATAGGTACATGCATACACATACACACAAAGACACACACACACACACACAAATACAGGACAATAGGCACATACACAGTCACACACCACCAACAAATACAGGACAGTAGGCACACACGCACACACACACACACATGCACATAAGTACATGCATACACACACACACAAATACAGGACAATAGGCACACACACACACAGTCACACACCACACACACACACAAATACAGGACAGTAGGCACACACATACACACACACACACACATACACACACAGTCACACACCACACACACACGGACGAACGGACACACACAGAGGACAAATTAATGAGTGGGAGCTATGCCACCTCTTGCCAAAGGCCAGTGTTTCTGCATTTCCGCACTAACCCAGAAATAACACACTACGGACACACACACTGCATGATGCAGGAAAGGACCCTGCTGGGGGATTACTAATCTATGGAAGAAACATGGATCACCTCAGCACGCACACACACACACCCCGCCCTTGACCTATAACAGCAGGCTGTTCCTGAGACCAATAATGGGGGCCAGAAAGGAACCAGCAATATTCCTGACTCTGTGCTGACTGGCTTCCAGTGTTGTAGTCAAACCACTAAACCTCCAGTCTGAGTCCCGAGTCCCCAGTGTTCGAGTCCAATTTGAGTCGGAGTCATTAAAAAAAAAAAAAAAGCAAGTCGAATCCAAGTCAAGTCCACGACTGATCTGAGTCAAGTCCAAGTCGAGTCCACAACACACAGCTATCACACACACACCTATAGTCTATATATAAAACACACAGTATCACGCACACGCCTATAGTCTATATATAAAACACACAGCTATCACACACACACCTATAGTCTATATATAAAACACACAGTATCACACACACACCTATAGTCTATATATAAAACACACAGCTATCACACACACACCTATAGTCTATATATAAAACACACAGTATCACACACACACCTATAGTCTATATATAAAACACACAGCTATCACACACACACCTATAGTCTATATATAAAACACACAGTATCACACACACATCTATAGTCTATATATAAAACACGCAGTATCACACACACACCTATAGTCTATATATAAAACACACAGTATCACACACCGCCTATAGTCTATATATAAAACACACAGCTATCACACACCGCCTATAGTCTATATATAAAACACACAGTATCACACACACACCTATAGTCTACATATAAAACACACAGCTATCACACACACACCTATAGTCTATATATAAAACACACAGTATCACACACACGCCTATAGTCTATATATAAAACACACAGCTATCACACACACACCTATAGTCTATATATAAAACACACAGCTATCACACACACGCCTATAGTCTATATATAAAACACACAGTATCACACACACACCTATAGTCTATATATAAAACACACAGCTATTACACACACACCTATAGTCTATATATAAAACACACAGCTATCACACACACGCCTATAGTCTATATATAAAACACACAGTATCACACACACACCTATAGTCTATATATAAAACACACAGCTATTACACACACACCTATAGTCTATATATAAAACACACAGCTATCACACACACGCCTATAGTCTATATATAAAACACACAGTATCACACACACACCTATAGTCTATATATAAAACACACAGCTATTACACACACACCTATAGTCTATATATAAAACACACAGCTATCACACACACCCTATAGTCTATATATAAAACACACAGTATCACACACACACCTATAGTCTATATATAAAACACACAGCTATACACACACACCTATAGTCTATATAAAAACAAAAAAAAAAAAAAAAAAAAAAAAAAAAAAAAAAAAAAACAAAAACACACATAGCTATAAAAAAACACAACAACACACCTATAGTCTATATATAAAACACACAGCTATTACACACACACCTATAGTCTATATATAAAACACACAGCTATCACACACACCCTATAGTCTATATATAAAACACACAGTATTACACACACACCTATAGTCTATATATAAAACACACAGCTATACACACACACCTATAGTCTATATATAAACACACAGCTATCACACACACACCTATAGTCTATATATAAAACACACAGCTATCACACACACACCTATAGTCTATATATAAAACACACAGCTATCACACACACACCTATAGTCTATATATAAAACACACAGCTATCACACACACACCTATAGTCTATATATAAAACACACAGCTATCACACACACACCTATAGTCTATATATAAAACACACAGCTATCACACACACACCTATAGTCTATATATAAAACACACTATCACACACACACCTATAGTCTATATATAAAACACACAGTATCACACACACGCCTATAGTCTATATATAAAACACACAGTATCACACACACGCCTATAGTCTATATATAAAACACGCAAAGGTCGGTCTACAAATTACATTAACCTGTGAATATGAAGAATGCAAATAAAACAAAAAGACATTTTAAACAAAGCTCTATCAATCAATCAATCAATCAATCAAGGGCTGATCCAATATATCAAATCTCACTACTGAATGTCCAGACCCTCCATACAAAATGAAGTGGAGAACAAGGGGCTGGTTTACCAGGCTGGCAGCGTCATAGTAGAACAGTTGCTGTTCCCCTACAATGGACTGGGCTGGTTACACTGGTGTTCGGTTGCTGTCTTCCTATAATGGACTTGGCTGGCAGTGTTATAACCTGGCCATGCCTTCCTACATACTTCCGCTCAATATCATCTCCTTACAGTGCTAGTCTGGATTTGGTCCCATTCAACTTGTCTCAGGAAGCATTTTAACCTGTCAACCAGCGAACAGAGGGAGGCATTGTGAATGCAGAGCTAAAATGCTATCAGTCAAGGGCTTAAACTTATACACCTTAAGAAAGAAATCAAATCTCATTACCGAATGTCCAGACCCTCTGTATGAAACGTGTGTGTGTGTGTGTGTGTGTGTGTGTGTGTGTGTACCTGCGTGATGGGTATTTGTGGCGAGAGAGTAGGTGAGAGCTGCTGCTGCTGCTGTGGTGTTTGCTGCTGCTGTTGCTGCTGGGAGTCGGTGCTGAGACTGAGGGGGATGATTGTAGGCTGACCGCCCTGCTGACTGATGCTCATGGTAGCCTGGGGACTGCTCATGCCTGCAGACACACACAGACACACACACACACACAGACACACACAGACACACACACACACTGATAATTCAACTCTATTACATCTATACAGTGTCATTTACAATAGAATTGCCTTGTGGCGCTGCTATCATACACACACTGCTTTTAGACTGACAAGGCATAAACTGGTATTTGAAAAATGTAATGAAATAGAAATCAATGATTCCTAATCATTCTTAATCTTAATCTCCACTGACTCCGTGTCTTAAAGGAATATGCCAGCTCCAACCAGCTCACAGTCCTAAGATCATCGAGCGCTATTGGAAGGACAAAGAACGTTAGAATTTCGCACAACACGAACTAGATAACAAATAACGCCAGCTGATGCAAACCAGTGAAGGCACCGCCACTGCCAACCCCAGCATGGCTCTTTAACCGTCTGTGTCCTTGTTGTTTACTTGTTAAAGGAAGACGCCAGCTTTTGTGGGGAGTTAGCTCATCTGCAGTCTGACCAAGAGCTGGGTGAGACTATTCACTTCAGTGTGTGTGTGTGTGTGTGTGTGTGTGCAGTGCCTAGTCTGACAGCGTAAATCAAGCTAAGTATTGTCAAACACCACACAGCTCTGGGAGCAGTTAGCGTACAGCTCCCTCTATAGATTCGGGGAGGAAGTGGCCAGAGGCAATGTAAATTGAACTGTACCATCTAATCTAACTACTGCTACTTTCGAATTTCTTTTTTTTGGTTTGGAAAATTTCTATCCTAATGAAACGACCCTGAAATATTTTGTGGTACTGGCCGTTTGGCTTCTCTGAAAGGAATGGTGCTTCAATATTTCTGTCCAAAGCTCCTTTAGCCGTGCATGGAAGGAGTGACTGCGTAAGGAGGCAGAAAACGACCCAAACTTCCTTGCGCTATGAAACAACAAGCAATCAACTTGACACAGACCAATAACACCCGCCTGCCCTTAAGTGAGAGTGGATTTGGATTCTCCTCAAATTGTGGTTGCCTCTAAGAGTGCTAATGAGTCCTAATGAGTTGACCTTTACATCATTACTTGACCTCATGACCTTTTCCAACAAGTTCCAGGTAAAGTGGACAGTGCAAAAAGACTGGATTCCAAAAAAGGCCTAAGGCAGTCTATAAATAAACTAAATTACTACAGAGGCCTAGTGTAGGCTACAGGTAAACTGATTTACCAAAACATTGTCATGTTGCTTTAAGCGTACAGAAGCTGGTTTGTGCCCGCCCAGTTTCCATTAGCTGGGGGCTGCAGCAAGACCGCAGGTCAGAATTTAACCCAATACCTCCTTATGGGCATTTGGACCTGAGCATGATAGGGAGTACAGAGTGGTGCGAGTGTTTGTGTGTGGTGTGTGTGTGTGTGTGTGTGTGTGTGCATGGTTTTGGAGTGGAGTCGAGAGACTGCACTCCAGCCACTGTGCCACAGCTATCCCATGGTGTTTATCAGGGCTGAAGCTAGTGGGCGGTGTTGGCACTGTGTTACTAGTGCGGGTGCAGCTGGCATGTTGGTTGCGTGTTTATCAGTGCTGACTTTGCCCAGTTGGCTGACAGTAATGGGCAGTGCTGGTACTGTGTGCTGGGGGTGTGTTGTGGGATGGTCAGTGTGTTTACCAGGGCTGACAGTGCCCAGGCCCAGGTGGTTGAGGTTGGTGGACAGGTTGCCCGCGCTGCTGGACGAGCTAAGCGAGGGGAAGGACGTGGTGTTGTCGGCATCCAGGGGGTGGACAGAGGCGGTGGGAATTGGATGTTGGTCAGGTCGGGCAGAGATCCCCCTGTGTTGTGGGTTGCTGGGGCGAGAGACGTGTTGAGTTCCTGATCCGGCGATGGGAATATACTGAGCAAGCAAAGACAGAGAGAGAGAGGAAGAGAGGAGAGAGAGAGGGATAGTGACAGAGAGAGAAGACACACCTTAGGGAAATGCGTATGAGATCCATGTCCTGCGTGACACTATGTGTGTCCTGAGTGACTCTCTGTGTGAAAGAGAGGAACACTCACTTGATGCCTGGGACTTCACAAGACTTAGGCCGCGACGCTCCATTCTAGATAAATCAAAACAGGACAGTTAGTTAGGTGTCTGGTAGTGATCTTGGACAGGTCTGGGGGGGGTGTCTGTATGTGTGTGTGTGTGTGTGTGTGTGTGTGGTGTGTGCGTGTGCGTGTGTGTGTGTGTGTATGTGTGTGTGTATGTGTGTGTGTGTGTGTATGTGTGTGTGTATGTGTGTGTGTGTGTGTGTGTGTGTGTGTGTGTGTGTGTGTGTGTTGTGTGTGTGTGTGTGTGTGTGGTGTGTGTGTGTGTGTGGTGTGTGGGTTGGGGGGGGGGGGGTCTCTCTACCTTCTTCTCATCCCAGCCCTCCTTTTGTCCGTCTTTGTCCATGTCTGTGTCTGTCTCGTCTGTCCCAGGCGCGGCGAGGAGAAGAACTGAGACGCGTAGAAAACACAGAACATTACAGCAGTGCCAAACGTAGAACACAGAGAACATTACAGTAGTGCCACACATAGAGAACACAGACCATTAGAACACAGAACATGACAGTAGTGCCACACGTTGTGAACATAGAACATTACAGCGTTGCCACACATCAAGAACAGTGCCAAACATTCCCATTTACATTCATCCAATCAGGCGTAAGCCACAGGGTCAATGGGCCTGTGACAAAACTACATTTCCCATATGCCTTCACATGTGAGTCATGATGACCTTCTTATACTGTGCTGATGAATCAACCTCAACACTCCAAGCAAACTCTTAGAGTAATAAGCAATCATGCATCAAGCAGTAGAAGTCGAAGTAATAGACTTAAGTAATAAGCAGTCATGTAAGCGGTGCATGTGGGAGAGGGGTGAGTGAACCTGTGCAAACCTCTTAGTTGGAGAGGCAACAAGTGGCCATGTAAGCTGTGGATGTGAAAGAAGTGTGTGTGAAGAGCCGGTGCAGAGTCCAAACCTCTCTTTGGCTGCAGCTCCTGAGAGCCCCCAGCAAAGGACTCCTGAGAGGGAGGGGTCATGGCGCTCTGGTGTAAAGCTGAGTCTGAATTCGTCCTGAAGAACAAGAGGATAGTTCCACACAATTACAGTCACTTCTGCTGCAAGCCAAAGGAACTCAGCAGACGTATGGACACATATATGCTGGTAGAGTGACCCAGGAAGTATATCTGTTGCTCTTGATTTAAACTGCACTTTGCTTGCTCTACTACTAGCTATTAGCATCTCTTGTCCTCTCTATCAGTACTGCCTTGCTTATATAAATGGACTTCTCCGCTATGTTAAGTTTGAACAACTATGACTTTGTTCAGTAATGCCTATAAAGTATCACTTGATATTATTTGATTTGATTTGATTTGATTCAATGACAGTGAGAGAACAACAGAGATGACCAGAGCGGGAGAGAGAGAAAGAGAGACAAATATGCAAGAGATATGAAAAAGGAAACAGATGAGAGAAAGAGAGAGAGAGAGAGAGAGAGAGAGAGAGAGAGAGCAAAACAAAGAGAGACAGAGAGAGAGAGAATAGTACAAGAGATATGAGAAAGGAAACAGACGAGAGAGAGTGAGCGAGAGAGAGAGAGAGAGAGAGAGAGAGAGCAAAACAAAGAGAGATAGAGAGAGAGAACAGTGCAAGAGATATGAGAAAGAAAACAGACGAGAGAGAGAAAGAGAGAAAGAGACAAGAGACAGACAGAAACAGAGAGACAGAGAGAGAGAGCAAGAGAGTGAAACAAAGACAGACAGAGAAAAAGAGAGCGAGAGAGAGAGAGAGAGAGAGAGAGAAGGGTTGGACAGTGTAAGGTGCACAGACACAAGAGGAGAGTGCAGACAGCATGAGATCCCTCTGTAGTCTCACCTCCTCCAACTGGTGTCAGGCGGAGGGGAGAGATACACAGAGCCGTAAGGACAGCTGTCAATGTGATACTCACAGTTAAGGCATAACAACACACACACACAAACACACAAAAACACACACAAGTCTACGTTTAAAACTCACAAGTCCAGGAACTACAGAAATTCTAAATCTGCCCTAAAGATGTCTTTCTACCTGGGGTTCATGTCTTTAGCTTTAGCTCATGCATCACAAATACACAACCCAATGAACACCCCCACCGTAACGTCTAAACAGCAGGGTCAACGCCACATCAATCAAACAATCTTCAGCAAGTTCTAGTGTGACCTTCTCAAACTAGGCGCATAATGTGTACATTGCTGAAAACAAAATTCTATTATTGCAAATTCTGAATAGTTCTGAAGGATATCTGGCGTCCGTGTTTGTCCACCGTGAGAGGCCGGCGGTGTGGGGAGCTGATTCGGTTGCGGTCGCGGTAGACCCGATCAACAAGGCCGTGGTGGCGCGTGGTCCGACTGGTGTCCAAGGCGTTAGTCTGAAAAGAGTTCTGCCAGGAGTGAGCACACTTCAGAACTTTCAACAGACCTCACATATCTGCTTCCTCTAACACAAGCATGGCCTTCATCATGGACCGGAGGGAGATTGGCCAGTTGTCTAAACCCAACCAAAGAAAATGTTTCTGAACAGGGGCTCAGAGATGGGCCAAAACAAGCAAGCTCAAAAGCAATGAATATTCTCCGCCTCACAGTCTTGCAAATGTTTAACCAATGGAAAGCAATGAAGTAGGAAGCAATGGCATTGTCAGTTTGTCCCGCTTGTGGTCACCTGATTCCCACTACTGTGGCAATGGCATTGTCAGCTTGTCCCGCTTGTGGTCACCTGATTCCCACTACTGTGGCACAGTGTGACATGACACTCTTCTCCTTTGTAATGAAGAAGACGTCTCACTCTGCTACAGCACTCAAGCATTTAGGAAAAATAACCTTTGAATTTTTAAGTTGGTAAAAAATGATGTACATAGCTACTTTACATCAAATAAAGGCAATGCCTTACTTGTACTTTCAGCAACTACAACTACCCAAACTAACCAAGACATCTTGCAACTACTTGTGAACTTCACCCTTTCGAACACAGCATTTGAAAGAGAACAGTTTGGGGAAGTGAGAAAGTTCTAGAAGCTCACCTGAAAAGGCAGGTCAGTGTTGCTATTTCCAATCTGATTGACATTGGGCAGTGAACCTCCATAGCACTGACCACGATTCTGCCCTAGTTGCAAATACTCGGTCTTCTGTAACTGCAACTGTGCAAAGTAAAACCGCATGAATGACTGCAGAATGCAGAATGAATGTCAATGAGTGAGCAAGATGAATGAGGGGGCCATGAGGTCTTCTGTGTATGGGAGGAGTGGAGGACTACTTTAAAGGAGAGATCCAGTGTGATTTAATCCATAGCCCTGTTGTTTGAGGTCACTGAGTGCTATCTGTAGGAAAAAGAACAAGAAATTTGATACAACATAGACCAAAAAGCAAACCATCAGCTAACATTAACTGAATAGGGCATAAGAAAATGAAACTGAAAGTGAGCTTCTATGCCCCATTCGCTTAATATTAGCTGCCTGTTCACTATTCGGTGTATGTTACATCAAATTTTCTTGTTCTTTTTCCAACCAACAGCACTCGGTGACCTCAATCAACAGGGCTATGAATTGATTCACACCAGATTTCTCCTTTAAGAGACCTAAAGGTGTGTGTGTGCGTTTGTGTTTGTGTGTGTGTGTGTGTGTGTGTGTTGTGGGGGGGGGGGGGGGGGGGGGGGGGGTCAGGCTTCTTGCTGCAGTAAGCAAGGCATTGAGAACAGGCTTAAGGGCATCATCAGTCATTTCACACTCAAGAAACTTCCATGGGGCTTCAAATCCACTCTTTGAGCTAAATCTAAAGGGCTTCTAATTCTAAAGCCAGGCAGCCAGTCAATCTGGCCAATTCTGCCAATTCGGTGGAGAGATTGCAGTAGTACCAGAACTTCAATGAGACCGACTGATAATGAGGTCAATGGTGTAGGATGCATTTAGGCCAATAGATGTGAAGGACTCAAAATGCAAAGCAACTAAAAATCTAAACTTGGAAAAGAAAAGGGAGAGCAGTCAACAGAGCATTTGGTCATGACATTCAGAGGTGATATGAAATTCACATGATGAGCGCTTCCCGGTGACAGTTTTGAAGAGCGTCTCTCGATAGATTTTGTAAATCACCTGTTTTTTTATAGTGCAAACAAACACCTACTTGCAAATGTTTTAATAACAGCCTAAACAACCGTATAAAGCAGGCCTAGAGGGCAGGATACGGCAACCCACCGAAGGCGGCCCTGCCAGCCACTGAGTGAAATGAAATCAAGCGCCAGCCTTGAACTGCCCAACATACCACTGTTCACGTGTCTGCTACGTTTGCGAAAGAGCAACATCTCTGAGGTGAGAAACATCGTGCATTTGAGATTGATTTGCCTCAAACGTCTGGCCATAGAGTTTTCATTTTACTATGAGGGATAATTTCAATCTTTTGACTGCCACTGGAAAATTAAGCAAACGTATTCAATAATGTAACGTCCAGCCATCGCATGTAATTTCAGGTTTGGATAGCATGTCATCGCTTAAATAACTTTAAAATAACATCAATAGCCTACTGTTCTAAATTAATGTACTAGAAAATCAATGTTGTAAGCATTGTAGATTATTGACATACATTTATGGAAAAAACATAATATTGAGATGGGAGCAGAACTAACGAACGGCTTAGGTTGCTGAAGACAAGGTGCTGTCATAACATGGTATCTTTGATTTGCCATTAGTCAACATATATGCCGACACTAAGCTAGCAAGATGATAGCAGGTGAACTCGCTGGCAAGGATTTTTGAAGCATCGGTTTACACTTGTGAAAACGCACAGTATGTTTGTTCACAGTACCGATTAGTTAACAACCGTCTAGTTAAAAACAAACCATGAATGACATGACACAACTGTTTTGTTAACCTAGTTGCCTTAATAGTAATGTGCCACCGTTATTCAGAGTAGCCTACAGACCTATCTAGGAAGCTACCGTTGGCATACTGGCTTGGCACGGATAGCTGTCCCTGGTTATTTTAATATTGCAACGTATGGTAGCACGCCTGCGACAACGTCCGTAAGTAAAGACGCATACCCGTGCAGCTCTAGTTATGTTGAGATCCTTCATGACCTCTTCAAAGGCAGCTGTCTCTTCAGCCTGTTTCTGATTGTGTAAAGCGATTTTCTCGCTAAATTTTCGTGGATTATTTGAGGTCGCCATCTTCCGTTCTTCTCCAAAACAGAACATTGCGTAACACGTGAGCAGGACTGGGCGTCGTCATGACGCGCAGAATGATGGATTTTGAAGTTCCATGGACATTTTATGAATGAAACTTGCATTGCCACGGGTTTGAAAATTTGCAATGTCAGTGCAGTGCAGTGCTAGTGCAATGGCATTTTAAACAGTGAAATAACAAAGTTTGATCATTCATGTCTCGTGTTTGGCTTCTTTCTGAAATAGCCTACCTCTGAAATTCAGCTACCTATAATAATGCTGACAATTTCAAATTGACCATGCAATGTTAGGTCGCCAAGGTTTGCCTAAACTTAGAAATAATTCAGCACATGTGTTTGCTGTCCCTACAAAGCCATAAAATGTGAAGGCTAACAGAAATGTATTTTATCTCCTGTAGTTGAACAGACGTAATACCTGCAGTTGGAGAGGCCTCAGAGAAGAGCAAACTTGTGTGTGCCTACTGTATGTATAAAGTGTGTCAAGTGCAATGCAAATATGCAAAGGCATAAAAATTCTACACAATGCACAGCTCCAAAGCATTTCTTCAATATCATTTTTTTTGCCATGGGCAACATTGCAATCTCCAAATTCTATTTTGGAGCTCTATGTGCAGACCCATGGGGTTCATTCATCACACAAATAAAACTTTAGTGTGATGAATAAACACTTTGAGTCTTCCTCAAGGACACTGACACGTTGCGGGGTTGGCCTAAACCTGCAACTCTTAACTTTTGTGTCTTGAGAAGTTTCACATTCACACACATTAGTCCTTTTCATGTTGGAACCCACTACATTCCGGGGACCGAAATTTTGAGTTCATTGTGGGTCGAGCAGTGTGAAGACAAGGCGTATTATCTGCCTAAAGTTGTGTTCCTGTGTTGGGAGAGGAGAGTTGCGTAAGGTAGCTAGTACAGGGAGCTGTGCTGAGCCGTATACGGTAGACTCCGTAAGGTTATGATATTTTCTGTAGAAAGCCAATAAACAAATCTATTAGATGATCAGCCTGCTGGTCTGTAGCCTATGTCTATATGACTGAAATACAGGCAATGGTGGAAATAATATGAATATGGATTATTGATAAAGCTGGACCATGTAAGGGAAAGCAGTTTTCTGTGTACTGCAGGTGTTGTTGGAAAAAATGATAACGTTATGTCTGCTAGCTGTAGAGCAATGTTGGACAAGCAGTTTTTGTTTGCCATATTGGCAAGAGCTCTTGACATGAAGCCTGTTAGCTCATTCCTGTTTTCTGAGGCCCATCAACGAAGTTTTACCAGTGCTAGTCAATGCAACTGTAAAGCCCTCAGTAGCCTAAGAAAACTCTTTGACCACAGTTAGCCTGACACTCACATGAATACACCACCTCAGCAAAAGCATTTGTAAACGGAGGGCTGCACTCGTGATACATTGTCACTCAGGTAACCCTGGGTCAGATTTGGCTTAGCTTTCACACTGAACACGCCTCGGCTCTAATACTAGGGTCTGAGGCGGGTCAATTGCCAGTATGAGTGAACCCCAGGTTATAATCACGGGGTTATAATCAGTGTGTGAAAGGGCCTACTGATACACACACACATACACACACACTTAAGTGGGTTTCTATTCCCCAGGGCTTGTTTAGGAGAATGAGGTGTATCTTGGTATGTGGAATTCACCGTCTTGGGCCAAGTTCAGTGGTTGCAACATTTTGAAGCTCTTTGCTCAGATTCCTATTCATCCCTATGGGCGACATAAAACGTTATGCAACGTTTAGTCATCTTGAACTAGAGGCTAGTCCTAGGGCTTGTTTCGTTAACTACAGTGTGTGCAGAGCTATGCTTTGTATTTATTTATTCTAGTTTTTATTGTATTGCTATTTGTTGACTTTTTTGCTTTTTTCTTATTCTTCCAGCAAATTTGTGAGAATAAAAAAACGGTTTAACATACAAACTTCATTCAACCATTGTTGCGTAGGTCGACAAATGGTGACCTCTGCTTAGTATTTTTTGTTTTTGTAACATTTATACTTTTTACGATATCGGCGGTAAACAAGCAAAAATTCCCATTGAAAATGAATGGTGGAACTTCGGAATTCTATGAGAATTCTGTTTCCTATTGTTGTCTCCCTAACTACAGACTCTCCACTGTAAACAATCCACAGTCCTCTCTGCAGTCCGTAATGATCAAACTATCAAACAAATCAACTGTTTCTTTAAGTTAACCCAGCAACCAGCATAGCAACTACCATAACTGCCCTAGCAACAGCATAGCAACCACCTCAAGTTGCACCCTTGCTGCTTCCTGGCGATCACTTCCACCATGACAACCCAGCAACCAACATAGTAACCAACATCATTTACCATAATGTCACTGCTTGAACTATAGCCAACCATCTCCACCAGTTCAACTACTGAAACATTTTCAATCAGTTATTAGTGGTTTAATATCCTTGAAATACAATAAACCACAACAGTCAAATTGATTAAAACAACGAACAACTTGTTAAGCAACTGTCAGTATTATGTCTTTTATTATGTATTTTGAATGTTATCCTCTTTTGTAAGTCGCTTTGGATAAAAGCGTCTGCTAAATGCCTAAATGTAAATGTCACTGCAGGAGCAATATGTTGCAGCCGCACCAGTTCAACTAGTGAAACATTTTTACCAATTAGAAGTTTAACAGCTGCATCCAACCATCTCCAACAAATTGTCACCAGCTGTGTCACCAAAAACAGCCACCAGTTGCGTCTTACAATCTACCTTTTGGTCTTACCATTTGTCCTACATTAATATCACCATTATTCAGTGGTGGCATTTTAAAACATGTAAAGTGTTACTGTTTCTTCTGAAGCTCGTCATGCAATGCTTTCAAATAGGATCTTAAGCAAATAATGCACATTATTAACAACATGTGCGTGTTCTTCTGTTCACAGCCACCTCTGTTCATCTATGCTGACTATGAAATTATTCAATTTTTGGATTTGCACAAATGCAATTTTGTGCTATTGCAACCACCTCAACAATGATAACCTAGCAACCAACATGGCAACTAACATGATTCCAGTAGTATTTAGAATAGCAACCAACCTGATTACTATGACCTAGCAACAACTTAATGTTTTATTCTATTGTCAGATATTTGTGCACAATTGCCCATTAAAAAAACTTTTTTAAATGTTTGATTGTATGTGTAATTCCTGGGAATTATAAATCTAGTTATTTGTATAATCTAATTGATTAGTTTGGAGAAAGCATTGTGCATTTTTTTAACACTGATACCATTGTACGCTCTTGCATACAGGGGACACTTTTGGGACTCTGGCCATGTTGCCAATGTTATTATTCATAATGCGAGTTTAAAACATTTGAAGACTGAATGAAAAAAAAAAATGACTTAATGACACTGAGACACACTCTCTACTGCTGATCATAGGCCCTTTGTGTGTATGTGTGTGCATGCTGGTTTTTCTATCCACAAGTCTCCAAGTCCCATGATGCTTAGATGTGACGTGGGCAACACTTCCAGTTTGGCCATGGCCAATCAGTTGTAGTTTTGGATGTAATGGCCTCACATACTGGCAGCCTACAGTACTTGTTAAGCTTATTGACTGGAGGTTATGCCCAAATTCCCCAGTAACCACCTCAGGAAACTTGTGGATAGGGCATATATATAGTAATGAGATGAAGCCATTAGTCTGCCATCAGGAAGGGTAGTGGTGGTGGTGGTAGTAGTAGTAGCAGCGTTGTTTGCAGATTCTCTGCCTGTCCACCTTCATAGTCTAGGATTAACACACTCATCAAATCACATGTATTAAGTTTCAACAAAATTTTATTTTAACCACAAATAAAGCTTTTTTGAAACACACAAAGATTTCTTTTAGGCAAGTGATAAACAAAAAACAACAAATAAACAAATAGACAACAGAACAGTAAAAGTTTCAACAAGTCCAGAACATTCAATGTCACATAGTGTTTTGTTGCTTACAACCCTTTAGGAGCAGAATGGAGGAGGCATGACAGACAAGTGGACAGTAGGACTAGACTGGAGTTTAGACTCCTACATTCAATGTAGTAACACCAGAGCACTCAAATGATGCCTATTAGGAAATCTACAACAACACTGCCTCAATCTGTTCCTATTGGAGTTTCTCCCTCCATCTCATCACATGTTCTGGTGGGGACAAAAGGAGGATCACGTAAACAACAGCCATCCTGTTTGGAATTAAAAGTGCACATGCAAATTCATTTTCAACAAAATCATTTCAAAAGTAGTCAAGTCATACAGCAAAAATAGCTTCCAAAGCTCTCCTTGGAACAAAGAAGTCTGGTGTGACAGTCACCCAGGCAGTCCAAGCTGTGTGCCATCCACTCAAAAGCAATGAATTCTAAAATTAAATCTAGGAGACAAATCTCTGGTGTCAATCATGTCCCTGTGGACAAAGCAAAAATATTTATTTGGGGCCTCTCGTGCAAAGCTGTCAGAATGCAAACATTCTAATGAACAGCATAGTTTTAGTGCAATGAAGGGCTCTTTATTTTGCTGACAAAAGTAGAGACCTATTGGATGCTAGTATTATTAAAGTTATTATGTGGTTAGAGGTTCAGCAGCCATCTTTAGCAGTTGCCACCAATACTGGGCCTGAGGCTAATTCATTTGGTCTAATTCAGTCCAGTTCATGTTGAAGTTCTTCTGTCTGGTCCCAGAGGATGGTAAATTAGTTAAGTTAGTTGTGTCTTAAACAGAAAGTGAGGATGTTTTAACCTGAAACAGAAAACTCCCTGGGTAAAAGGGAGTGTTTTTTAATGGAACGTAAATGATTTTCACAAAGAAACACACAGCAAAGCAATTACAATCAGAACCACACTTACAATCCATTGTTGGTGTTTGGGGTTGTCAGCCAGACTTCTTCTTCCAAGTAATTTAGACAGAAAAGAAACGCAGGAATGGATCAATGAAGCAGGAAAAGATATAAGTCACCAATAAGCCGCAATCCAGTCACTCAGGCCTGGATATTTAAATCATGATGCGCAAGCTTAGAAAAAAAAACATGGAGGCTTTACCAAACGTCGCTTTAGCTTTAAGACATCTTCATGATCAGGTGCAAGTACTGTATGATCAGCATCACATTCTCATCTCTTCTAAGACTTCAGATGCACCAGGGAAATGCAATGTGCTTTCTCAATGGTCATGCAATGCAACAGCAATCAGCCTAATTCCAGCAAGACTTAAAATGCACAAACCAAGGCAACATGGTGAAACCTTCTACATGTTTAAGAGTCAAATGTTGTGCTTAAAAATAAAGTGTAAATAAAGGTCTTAATTTTATGTCACCTCAACATTTAAAAAAGCTTGAAAGGCTTTTGCCAGTGTTCCCTTCGGTTCTACTCAGGCACCAGAGCTCTCTATTACTGTAGTGCACATTATGAATTAGACGTAGCGCCACCTGTTTGATTAGCGCTGGGAAGCATTTCCCAGCTCTGGTGTTCAGCTGTCTGGGGCCACCACACCAGAGACTTGTGTTCACACATGACATGAAGACTAACAAGGGAACCACACACAATATACACTGTGCTGAACTGAAGGTACATGAGCTTTGAGAGATACTGTTACAATCATTACTTCATTTGAACCCATGATATTTCTTACAGCTACTTGAGGAGAATGTGAGCCCAGAACCCTTTTGCAAGAACCTGACACCTGTAAGAGACTGATCTGGAAATGGTTGCCGTTTAAGCTGTTCATGTTGGCAGGCACCTTATCGCATCAGGACCATTTAGACAAACACACACACACATACACACACCGACACAGTGAGTTGTGTACTGTAATGTAGCACACAGACACAAGAACACAAGACAGTGTTTCCTTGACGGCCTTAATGCACCTGAAAGTAACATTCACTCAGAAGAGAAGTTGCTCCCTCACCTTGCCTCACTCTCAGACACTAGCTATGGAGGGTCCTGAGAGTTGTCTGCACAGTTTTGGTCTAGAACCAGAGCCTAATAGAGGGGTTGGGGGGTTGGGAGGGGGGGGTGCGAAACAGCCCAGTCCTCAGTGTTTGTTTGGGGGTAAGGCTGAACCTCTAAACCTCTCCCCTGTGTGTTTTCTCCAGAGGAGCTCATCGCTGAGTGGTGGTTTGTGGGAGTATGATGGGTGTACACGCAATTCCCGCAAAAGACTCTGGGAAGTGCAGGTCTCTCTCCCACTCGTCCGTCTCCGTGTTGTACACCTGGACGATACTCGTTACGTTGTTCAGGTGCCAGTTGTAGCCGCCCACAATGTAGATCTTTTTTCCCAGGAGACAGCAGCCAGCCTCTGACTGGCCGGCTCGCATGGGGGTGACGGTGGTCCACTGGTCCGTGTCGGGGATGTAGTACTCCACCGCCAGCACGTCAAAGCAGCGGTCCACGTGGTCCATGCGGCCGCCCAGGGCGTAGACGCGGTCACTAACGCTGATCATGGCGTGCAGGACCCGGGGCTCGTTCATGGGGGCCTTGAAGTCCCATTGGTCAGCGGCAGGGTTGTAGCAGTGCAGCGTCTTCTTGTCCTCCACAGAGACGCCGTACCCGCCCGACACGTACAACTTGTCCTGACAGGTGGTGCCCGCGTGACCCCAGATGCGGCGCTTCATGGGCTCCACGTACGTCCACTCGTTCTTCTTGGGGCAGTAGCACTCCACAGAGGACAGGCTTCCCGAGCGGTTGCGCCCCCCAGTGGCAAAGAGCTGGCCCTGCAGGACGTTGAGCTGGAACTGGATGCGACTCTCCTGCATGGGTTGGATGCGCAGCCACTGGCTGAGGTGCGGGTCGTAGCGGAAGGAGGCATCCACCGCTCCCTCGCCACTGCGGTACTGCAGGTGCTGCCCGCCCACCACGTACACAAAGTTGTCCAGGACCGCCACACACGCGTGGCTACAGCCCGTCTCCATCTCCGCCAGCTCTTTGAACTGCCGTGCGGGAGCGTCCGGGAGGAAGAACACCTTGCTGCTGACCGTGCGGTCGTTGTCGGTGTAGGGCGTCCCTCCGAAGGTGATGAGGGACACCACGTCTGAGCGGATGGTCGTGCGCGCAGACTGCATCTCGTGCTGCCGGAATGGAAGGATCTGGTAGTTGAAGGCCTCAAGCAGGTACTGTCTGCACAGCACGTCCTCCACCATGATGTCCACTGTCTGCACGCTGTCCACAAGCTCGGAGGAGCGCATGAGGGGGAAGCGAATGTGACGGAGCACCTCGCTGGCGGTAGCCCGACGCGGCTCCTCGTGCTGCAGCCAGCGTATGGCCGCCTGAAACAGCTCCACCTCCTGGCAGTTCTTGAGCTTGTTGCTCTGCAGGAAGAAGACCAGGCGCTCCATGGGGATGTGGAGGAAGTCCTCCTCTTGGGAGATCTGCAGAAAGTGACGGAAGGTGAAGGTGTCCACCGACTCCTTGAGGGAGGCCAGGCTGAAGGTGGTGGCCATCTGGCCGATGTTTAGGCACGTCTCCACGCTCATGGCCGACTTGAGGAACTCCTCACACAGCTCCACCACTGGCACCATCTGCAGGAACACGGCCGCCCCCAGCACATCCTGAATGCAGTCCAGGTCCAAGGTGACCTCCGAGCTGTACGCAAAGTCGATGATGTGCTTCAGTCCCCGAGCAGAGAGGCCCTTCAGCTCAATGGTATCCTGCTTTGATTCTTTCATGCCTCCGGTGAACATAGCTCTGTGGGGTGGGCCCAGAGGGACGGGACACGGTGTGGTAGCGAGAGAGAAGTAGAGCGGGAGAAAGGAGGAGATGGCAGAGGGACAGAGAGAAAACAGCACAGTCAAACATTATGGTGCATTAACATGTAATAGTGTTGTTTAATGTTTGTCATAGTGTTGTTTAATGCATACCTTAGTGTTGCTTGAGAATGTTATAGTGTTACATAATATAAGAATGAAATATGTTGATAGAAAATTAAAGAAACAGGACTTTGAGGATATTTTAAGGGGACTTCTCCCTGATAGCAAAACTTCCCATCTCACCGGAAGTAGTCACTGCAGGAGGCAAGCACTGCCTTATGCACTTGAAAGCGCTCCTCGTTGATGGCCAGGACAACGTCCAGGAGTTGCCCTTGTTCCCGCAGGGCTGACAAGCCCTGTAAGAGGGTGGTACTGTGTGTGGGAGCGGAAAACGTGCAACGCAGGGTGCTATTCTTGTTAGCCATACTGCAAAAGAGAGCAAAACACTAACATGGTCAGCATTTTCTTACCAAATTTTCTAACCAGCACCTTTCCAGACACACACCCGATCTGTTCTTGTCTCCGGCTTCCTTCCCAGAACAGACATCAACACTAAACTTTCAACTGCCAAGTCGCCTAAATTATTCATCAGTTTGGAAGATATCTTCTCCTGTATACGCACAGACCCGGTCGGCCCGTGTGTGACAGAGCCTAACGTTACTACTCGCAAATGAAGGAGCGAATGTCAGGAGCAGAGTCAAAGTCCAGTCTATGTGACAAGGTCAATTCTAAAATGTTCAAGTTTATGCTTTCGTTTATTCAAAGGTATGAACTCTTATAATAGCATGTTACCTTGAGCCATATGTCCCCTCAAAGCAATCTTGTTCAAGTAGCCTAGCAGGCTACGTAATTAGAAAGCAACACGCATCATAAATGTGTATATGCGCTGCAAAACACGGGGCAACATTAACGTTGGACTAATCGTTAGTCCGTGCATTATTGATGTGGCTATGTTATTTGAAACCCACAAGGTTAGGCAAGAGCCTGAGAATGAGATTGAAAATGCACTGCAAATGGACAGAAAATCGTAATTTCCAACAGAATATAAGTACACCCGCCCACGCGTCTCTAACGATATCCTCGGAATTCCTAACAAGTCGATCCAATCAGTCGGTCAGTCAGCGCACGCACGAACACCTCCTCCTCAGGTCCTCCATAATCTTTGGTAATAGGCTATAATGTCGTTGCCCAACAGAAATGCATTTTCCTGTGAATAAATAACCTATAACTACTCTTGGAAGTATGAGAACGAAACACGTTTGTTCGCATATTGAGGTCCCTCAATATCATCCTCACCTGTTCTGTGAACGATTCAAGAACTCCCCATCTAGCTCCGCCATCTTCGATTACAAAGTACATTGCACAGGGCATCATGAGTGAATATGACTGCTTACCATGATGTTGACATTTCTCTCCATACAGCCATTTAATTAATGAGTCGGAGATCATTTAATACCACTCGCTCCCCGTATCAACAATACAATGAATTCGTTCTTCTAGTTACATAATGGACACGGTGCTTCCGTGAGCCAGCTCACTGCAGGCGATCGCTATCACACGCAAGTAGCCCGCTTGCGCTTTGACACCGCCTTTGGAATACGAGACTCTTTCCAGGCGACGGAGGGCAACCTTGATCAGCCTCCCCTGTAAAACTGTGAATTCTAAAGCGCTGGCTAATCATTCACTTTCTACTCCGCGACCAGCTGGTCCTGGCTGCGTAGTCTGCTGCCATCAGCTGTGATGGAGTGTATTTGTGTGCAAACTGGTGATAGGCTCCTCTACTGTCTCTGGTTGGGGAATAAACCTATCCCAAGGCCCTGTGTCCCCAGGGCCCTATATTTTCAGAGTCCATGATCCCCAGTTCCCTATGCCCATTGTGCTACCCTAAACTGCCTGCACCAAAGTTGGTGCACTGCCCACCCTGGTTTATGCAACTTGAACATGTACTGTCTTATTTCGCCATCGGTGTGGGACACAATGAAAGAGTCACAGGGGTGGTTTGGGTGTGGCAGGAGTCTAAACTCACAAAGCAACACCTTCTCCTCCTCTCTGACTGTCTGGGCAGCAGTGATACAGTAGCTTTTTTCTTCTCTTTTATGACATTGTGCTCTGTTGTCATGATATCCATCATGTTTGTGTGTAATGTAAAGGAGTATCACTGCTGCTTCAGAGATCATGTCATACGTGTTGTAATTATGGGCCTTGTATATTTGATGTTTATGTCTAGGGCTAGATCCGGACGTATCCATAAAATGCCTTAAGGGAGTGGGAATAGGACCCTGGGAACAAATGATCTTAAAACATCTGTTACATTTTTATGGTTAAAAAATACAGCATGTTTCCAAATTTAATAAATAGTCATGAAATAGTCGGAATTTAAATACTGATCAAAGTAACTGTAACACATCTGTAACTGAGCAGCAGGATGACCCTCTCTGCTTGTTTGCTAGTCTTGAATTGAGCCATTTTCTTGAAATTAATTCATCTTTCCCCTAGGAGAAAGTTCTCCAAACCCCTGGCCAAGTGAAATCAGCGCTCATTCAAATGAGGCCATGAGTGCTTATGAAGACACAGCTGTGGGGAAAAAAGGATGTAAGAGGAAATGTAATCTTGATTTTCACATGTAGATTAAGTTGAAATACAATTTTAGTGCTATTTAAGTTGATGCCATCCCAAATAACCTAAATATTTTGCTGAACTCCCGAGATGTACAAGATGGGCCACTGTGGGTCCAAACTCCAGCCCAGTTGGTGGCAGTAATGTGCTCCCATGACGTGTACAACTCAATAACACAGTACAGAAGTAGAGGGCCACGAGGCTGGTTGAAGAACTCTGGAGCTTGTCATATGGTTCCTACGTATTTTAATCAACAAATAAAGGAGCTATTTTGATCATTCCAGGGCAGGAATATAGATTTAACAGTATCCACATTGCTGGGGGGAAATGGCGGATTTTTCCTCTTTAGGTTTATCGGACTGGCTGATACAACAATGTAAACAAATGGGGATTAGCAAACCAACTCCTGTTCAGGAAAACTGCATACCAGCGATTTTAGATGGTGAGTTCAGATAAACGGAATACAAAAGTGGTTGCAAAAGAGGATTATTGAACTGTGCTGTTTTTATTCGTTGACTCTTCGGTGGAGCTCAGCCTAGTGCCGATGCTGTCTCTTTGCCTTGCCACTGCTTGTTTGTTAGACGTCTTGTCATGAATATTTCATCTTTGGTCATCAGGTCGCGATTGTATGGGATGTGCCAAAACCGGCAGTGGAAAGACCGCAGCATTTGTCCTCCCGGTGCTTCAAAAGTTGTCTGAGGATCCGTATGGCATCTTTTGTCTTGTTCTCACACCTACCAGGTTTGTATAGCCTTCTAGACACTGACAGCCATGTCAGCATCATGAGTTTTGATGAGGTTAGGGCACAGCAGAGGCGACTGCAACATATCCCCATATCATTAGGTTAAATTAGTTGTGACCTTGCAGTGTGTAGTATTAGATTAATATAACGTAGAGTGTTTACGTCCATAATATAGTGGTATGCATGTTGTGTTGATGAACATGGTAGCAGCTTGACCAGTACATATTACTGAGCTAATTGAACAAATGGCATTAAATATGTGATGTTTAGAGATAATGTTGCATGGCATTCAGTCTGATGTGAGCTTGATGTTTTTGTCTGTATGTGTAGGGAGCTGGCATATCAAATTGCTGAGCAGTTTCGAGTTCTGGGCAAACCTTTAGGCCTACGGGACACTATTGTTGTTGGTGGCATGGGTAATCTTCGTAATCTTTCACTTCTCATTCAATTGGAAAATCGAGATGTTGCAGCACAGTACATTCATTCAGGCAAAAATTGTGTTCCCAGACATGGTAGCACAGGCCTTGGAGTTGTCCAAGAAGCCACACATTGTTGTTGCCACTCCAGGAAGACTTGCAGATCACATCAGAAGCTCAAATACATTCAGCATGAGCAAGATTAAATTTTTGGTGAGTATCCAGCAAAATATACTCTCCTCCCTGGTCTGTGTTTCTTTGGTGAGTATCCAGCAAAATATACTCTCCTCCCTGGTCTGTGTTTCTTTGGTGAGTATCCAGCAAAATATACTCTCCTCCCTGGTCTGTGTTTCTTTGGTGAGTATCCAGCAAAATATACTCTCCTCCCTGGTCTGTGTTTCTTTGGTGAGTATCCAGCAAAATATACTCTCCTCCCTGGTCTGTGTTTCTTTGGTGAGTATCCAGCAATATGTACTCTCCTCCCTGGTCTGTTTCTTTGTGTGTGTGGTGCATGTGACTATGTATGTATACTGACAACTTAAAGATTCTGGACAGATTTTCCTCATAATTTCAGGAAATTTTAGTCTGACATGGTCCAGATGCTGGGATTTGATTGCACTTTCTTTAACATTGTGAAGTAGGCTGTGCTTAATTGTGGCCCACTGTCCCGTTAAGATCATGGACGAGGCTGATAGACTGCTGGAGAAGGGCTGCACTGACTTCACCAAGGACCTGGAGGTGATCCTGAGTGTGGTGCCCTCCAAACGCCAGACTCTGCTCTTCAGCGCCACCCTCACAGACACACTGCAGGAGCTGCGAAGCATCGCCATGAACCGGCCCTTCTTCTGGGAGAGCAAGTCAGAGTAAGGCTCTTG
Organism: Tenualosa ilisha; assembly: GCA_015244755.2. Classification (NCBI taxonomy): domain Eukaryota; kingdom Metazoa; phylum Chordata; class Actinopteri; order Clupeiformes; family Clupeidae; genus Tenualosa; species Tenualosa ilisha. The sequence continues at coordinate 186,372 of PYXC01000633.1, read as the reverse complement.
GTCTCCTGCAGGCTTTCCACTAGCCTAATAGAGCGTTGGAATATAAACAAACAAGTGCATGGTAATGTCACAAACACTTTGGCACAGTATTGCCCATTGGCCATCCTATAATATTATGGTCTTCCATGTGTGGCTACTGTTGGAAATACAGCGCAAGTGAATTCAGGGCTGTTCCAAGCAGCTTTAAGGATTTGTCTTGGCCACCCTTCAAAACAAGGAAGCTCCACCACAGAAAGTGTAATTACTGACGTATTGTAAGATTGCATTTTCAGCGGCTACTCGGTTAAATTCAGTTTTGATACTGTCTGACAGGGTGCGGACTGTGGAGGAGTTGGACCAAAGGTACATCCTTACGCCAGAGAAGGTGAAAGATGCCTACCTGGTTCACCTCATCCAGAAATTCCAGGATGAGCATGATGAGTGGTCCATCATCATTTTTACCAACACCTGCAAGTGAGTAAAGATTCTGGATGGCAAAATACTGAGGTTTTAATTTAGATCATCTTTTTTCATGACCCTTTTTTGTGTCTTGGGTGAAACAGGAATTGCCAGCTACTCACCATGATGCTCCGTGAATTTAAATTCCCAACCATTTCATTGCACTCAATGATGAAACAGGTGAGCATGTTCAATGTTCAACCAAGAATCCTAAATCAGGATTAGTTTCACCTAACACTCATTCATCTTCCTTCTGCTTGTAGAGACAACGGTTTGCAAATCTTGCAAAATTTAAGTCAAATGTCTTCAAAATCCTCATAGCTACTGACGTAGCAGCCAGGTAAGAATGTTTTCTTCTGCACCAAGGGACAGAAGAAAGGCATTGGCGTTTTACTTCGTATGAATTTCATCTTGAGCGCCTCCTCACTCAGAGGTTAGAAATGCTGTCATGTCTCTACTGTCATAGGGGGTTGGATATTCCAACTGTCCAGGTGGTCATCAACCACAACACTCCAGGCTTGCCCAAAACCTACATTCACAGAGTGGGCAGGACAGCACGTGCAGGTAAGGCTCTATTTGACCAGGGTTCTCTTCATACACGAACGAGGGGGTGTTGGCCCAGAGTGATATTTGCATTGGTTCCGCACAGGACGCAATGGCATGGCAGTCACCCTGGTGACGCAGTACGACATTCATCTGGTGAACGCCATTGAAGAACAGATCCGTAAGTTTTAGTTTAAACCATAGCTTTCAGCCTCTATCACTTTTGTCTGTAATAACTAACAAGGGAAACATCTGTAATGTTCACACAAAGAAATGGCAGTTGTAGTTTGTGTAGATATACAGTGACAATATATCTACAAGTCTGTTTCAAAATGTATGTAATTGATGTACACTATGCGTGGCTTAGACCCTCCAGCATTCATATATATATATATATATATATATATATATATATAATACATACATACATACATATATACATACATATATATATATTAATTATAAATAAATACTGACTGCATAAATGAAGTCTAAATAACTAAACTTGCACTGCAGAGACCAAGCTGAAGGAGCACGCTGCGGAGGAGAAGGAAGTTCTGAAGATTTTAACACAAGTCAATGTCACCAAGCGCAAGTGTGAAATCGTACGTATATGCTTTCTGAACAGCAGGTTGTGGTTTGATGATTGTTTTGTGCTTTGTGCATATACTAAGTAACTATGGCATTTGCTTTTCTAGAAGCTGGAGTCATCAGACTTTGATGAGAAAAAGGAGATCAATAAAAGGAAGCAGATGATACTAGAGGGCAAGGCAAGTTGTTTCCCATGGTGATATGTAGGGACTGCATGATGGCCGTCACATCTGCCTTTGGTTCCCCAAAAAACAAAACAAAACGTCCAAGTGAGATTTCCCATGGAGTATGGTAGCACAAAAAAAGCAAAAGTGTCCCTGCTGTAGCTGATATCTAGATATAATGGCAGTAGATGTCATGTGTCTGACAGGTTCACAGTGCAGCGCTCTGATGTGTTTCTAATAATGTTACAGGATCCAGACATGGAGCAGAAGCGGCAAGCTGAACTCATGAAGATTAAGAAACAGAAGAAGAAATTCAAAGAAAGAATTCAAAAAAGCATTCAGGAAAAGAAGCGAGGAAAGTCGACTCGGACCAATGCACAGAGGAGCGGCAAAACAAAAAAAGAAGCTACATAATCACATGTGACTTGCAGCACATAATATGGACTCAAGCCCTCCCCATGACCGAGAGGGACTCAAAAATGCCTCCTGGACATCTGAGTGGATGTGAGCGCTTCAGCTTTATTGGGAAAAATAAAAACAAGCCACACAGGAATGTGATTACAGAGTCAACGGGTGAAAAGCCTACTTGGACACACACATACATAGTGAACCCACTTCACCTCTCTACAGGACTTTAGACTGAACACACACACGTACATAGTGAACCCACTTCACCTCTCTACAGGACTTCAGACTACCAGTGATGGGGAAACGTCTCCTGGGAGACAAGAGGAAGGGTGATGGGCAACTGTCAGAGAATAGCACAAGGAAGGGTGCTTTGAAAGTCGAACAATAATAATAATAATAATAAAATGGAAAGCTTTTGCATTATGGCTTCAGTCATGGTTTGTCATTCCAGTACCAAGATTGTTAAACTGTCATAGTCACACTTCACTATCTAGCATTTCAGTGTCCTAAACAGATTTTATTTATGTGCCAAAATGTGAATTCTGTCAGCATGATTGTCAATTCATTTCAATGTAGCACCATTGCACCCCAATCGGCTGTTCCCTCCTTGGCCTCAGAGTGGCGCTAGTGCACTATGGTGTTTGAAACCACAGGGGTGCCGTTGGCAGTAAACCTGCTCAAGGAGCCAAGGAAACTGCTGGAAGGGAAATGTGTAGCATAAGTCAGTTTATACTCAAACCTTCCTGAAGCTGCTGAATCAAAATGCTTCCCTGTGGTTTCTTACAGAAGACCAACAATTTTTCACATCTGTCTAGCAAGTATTAAATAATCAGGGAAAAACATAATATTACAGAAAAAAGGACAAGAAAAGCAAAAGTTATTTGTTTCTTTTTTTTTTAAAACCACGGCCCTACTGCTTACTCTGACCTAATTTCCCAGCTGCACTTAGACCAAAGGCCTCAGAGTAGGGTGCTGGTCACATACTCTAACTAAGCACACACATTGATTTGGTGATTTAAAATAACTGGTACATTTCATTTTTATACAGCCCCACTTAAAGGAAAAAAAAAAAAATCAATTACATGAAAGAGGGTCGGGTGAAAAACAAACCCACACCAAATCCTCTAACCTCCCATTTCATCTTCATCAAGAAGATCACCGTCTGAGGGGGATTCTGATCACTTATCTGGCAATGCAGTTTGAAGACTCAGGGGAATAAAATGGTGTGCTGGGAAATACCATAGTGACAATGATTGGATAAACAACCTGGACATGTTTTGTAAAGCCCACTATATGCAGAAGCAAGGAGTCACATTCAGTGTGGTTTTGGGCTGTGTTTCCCCTGCCGGGTCACGACGGGGAGAATCCACATGTGGGCCGGTGAGCTTACAGTGGTCCACACCAAGAGTAAAATCTCACCTTTTACCTTAAAATCATCTCACTAGAGATCTACTTGAGAAGCTCTGTGCTTTCACTGAAACGTGGTCAGCAGTCCAGGCCTAAAAGCTGGTTAAGGTTAAACGCTGGGCATGACACTGAGGCCACAGCTCAGGGTTGTTTTTTCATTTACAGCTCATTTTGGAAACTGACTGTGCTGACTGGTCATTGGATCAGCCAGGATCTGCGTATGAGTTCAAACCTCGCCATTCTCTTTCTCACTCACAGGACTCTAGTCACCCATGTCACAATATCAAGCAGCCTCACAACCAGTCTGCTGGGAGATGAAGGTCAAACTTTACTGGGTCAGCGTGATGCTCCTTCTGCATACCCCTCTCTCTGCCTCTGGACAGGTGTGTGTTTGTGTGTGTGCGTGCGTGTGTGTGCGTGCTCACTCAGCCCTCCTCTCTCTCAGCAAGAGAGCACCCTATCCCTGCCGTCTTCCCAGCTCACTGGTGTCTCCCCTGGAGAGGAGTTTGAGAGTGGGGGGTGGGGGTGGGGGTGGGGGTGTGAGAGCTGTGCACGCATCTGAGAGGACACACTTGTGGGGGGCAGACCGAGCGAGCGGCAGACCCTCTTCTGTGTCTGTTCTCTCTCTCCGCAGGCTGCCAGCCATTCCTCAGTGCCGTTTGTTCCCCCTCTCTCTCTCCGGCTCTTTCCTGTTGGTGCTCCTCCTCCTTCCTGTGATTGGTTGGTCTCTGCTCCTGCTGCCATCTGATTGGTGCTCCTGTCGTGGCAGAGGAAATCAGGTCTCCATGTTCTCTTTATTTAGTGTTTCCCCAGAATAAAATACTGATCGGACCAAGCTCTGCTTACGCCTCAAGCTCATCCAGTCACCCTAAGAAACAACAGGCAAGAATGTCACCATGGCAACGAAACAACGTATCCCCCAACCATTACTGGCTTCAGAGTGATTCAACTGCTGACTCACAGGAAAGCAATTCATCAAATAAATGTGTCCAAGCTCATCTCCTTCATTCATACTGCACAACTGAATGACTACCAGCACTGAAAAATATGCTCTAATTGTCACTTGATTATCGCAACATGCATATATATATATATATATATATATGCATTCACACACACACACACACACATCTACAAAAGCTGTAATGCATGGCTAGCTGTAACAACTAACTATTTACATCTCCATAAAGTTCTAAAGTCCCTACACCTAGTCCACCCAAGTCAATGCACTCACATTTTAGTACTGTGACAGCCCAGTAACACCGCCATGTTGGTAGGCCCGCTCTCCCTGGTAGGTTGAGTCTTGAGACAAAGCCACGTCCATCTGGGACTTGAACTCATCCCCCAAGTAGCTGTCCTGGAAGACACAAGAACAACAGCAACACAGCAAAGATTTTAGTGGTGCCAAGAGACGAACAAGAATGCCATGTCGTCCACATTCAAAAGAGTAGTGAAGGGAATGATTAACTGAGTAGGAAGCTCAATACACTTCAGACTGTGGTAGTTACACAGGCTGTACCCTGGGAGAGAATAGTGTGTGTTACCTGTGAGCGTGAGACGCTGGGACAGACTAGTATGTTACCTGTGAGCGTGAGACACTGGGACAGACTAGTGTGTCACCTGTGATTGTGAGACGCTGTGACAGACTCAGGTGTTGTGTTACCTGTGTGAGAGCTCAGGTGGTGAGTTACTTGAGAGAGTTTGGCCTGCAATAGTTTAGGTGTTGTAGTACCTGTGAGAGCTCATGTGGTGAGTTACCTGTGTGAGAGCTCAGGTGGAGTGTTACCTGTATGAGAGCTCAGGTGGAGTGTTACCTGTGTGAGAGCTCAAGTGGAGTGTTACCTGTGTGAGAGCTCAAGTGGAATGTCACCTGTGTGAGAGCTCAAGTGGAGTGTTACCTGTGTGAGAGCTCATGTGGTGAGTTACCTGTGTGAGAGCTCAGGTGGAGTGTTACCTGTGTGAGAGCTCAGGTGGAGTGTTACCTGTGTGAGAGCTCAGGTGGAGTGTTACCTGTGTGAGAGCTCAGGTGGAGTGTTACCTGTGTGAGAGCTCAAGTGGAGTGTTACCTGTGTGAGAGTTGAAGTGGAGTGTTACCTGTGAGAGTTCGGCCTGAGAGAGGCCTGGCTGGCTCATCTGTGAGGGCTGGCTCATGGAGATGTAGCCCTGGGTCAGAGGGCCCTGAGAGAAGGGCTGAGATGCCACATCCTGGCTGGCCTGACTGGCGCCCATGTTGCTCTGCCCGCCACCATGGTTGGCACCACCACGGCCCTTCTGGCGCCCGCCGCGACCCCCTCTGCCTTTACTGAGACCTCCACGACCTTTAGGAACACAGCACCAGCCTGAGCTTCTTTCCAACATCACCACACACAACAGCTCAGTAGGTCTTTAGTCAATAACACACTCACACTCTCACACACACATACCTCGTTGGATTGGTTAAAACCACATTTCATTCATACAATTAATTCATTTAGTTTCATTGTTATGTTCTACAGTGGCATGGGGGGGGGTTGTTACCAGGAGTGGGGCCATTGGCCTGGCCCAGGTAGGCTGGCGGAGGCATGGGGGGCATCATGAGGTTGAAGGGGATGGGGATGTTCATAGCTGCCATGGGGTTGGGGCCTGCACCAATCATGCCAATCTGGTCATGGGTCTGGAAGTACATGTTCGATGGGCGACCTGCAAACACATGGAACAGGTTTACTCAGGCAGCGGAGACACGGCCAAGACAGACAGGCACTGGCCTACATGTACTGCTCACGACAGAGCAAAGATTATCAATAACAAGCTGAAAAACTAATGATTGGCTGTAGCCCTTCTAACCCACACTAAAGCCTACATGTACTGCTCACGACAGAGCATGGATTATCAATACGAACTGATAAACTAATCATTTCCCCTCCTGCTTGATTCAGCGGTAAATAGGAATCTAGTCAAAGTAGTAGAGTCTAGTAGAGTGATACTCTAAAGCCATAGATAGTGTGTGAGATGTTTGTGTGACAGACTGGCCTCACCTGTGTTGCTGCGGTCGTAAGCAGAGCCAGGGATCAGAGCTTCTCTGGCGTCATACATGGCCGTGGTCATGAAGCGTGCTCCCTGATCACAAACACACACACACACACACAAAAATCAGACCAACTCATTCTCATAAGAGGAAATAATTCAATATATAGTGGTTTTAAGACCATTTCCACTCATATAACTAGGGAACACTGCAGAAATGTTAACAATGACAAGAGTGGGTTCAGCCTAATTTATGGTGCAACGCCATCAATACCCAGACACACAGTTGTATTCACAGAGAGGTTTACCCTTCACAGTCCTCCAACGTGTGTCCATGTACACCAAAGCACAAGTGGCACTAGTCTACCCACATGCCCGTTTGGCTTTCTATCGCTATCTTAATGGTGCAATTAGACATATAGCACTTCTCAACAGCCAAGTTACTCACAATATTTATTTACGAACAAATTACGAGTTTTCTTGTTCTGTTCTGTTCACAGTAATGCTGAATTCAGTAGTGCTGAATTCAAATCTTTACTGAAACATAGGCACAGGACGATTGGAAAATCCTTTCACTGTTTCCAAAACATCGGAGATTATTTACAAAGCTTGCACTGTGAACTAGCATGTTGCTAACTATACCTACTGCAGGTACCAAGAAGCCAAAACAAAGTGAGCAGACCAATCACACGGCCACTCTATCCGTGGCATCTGCGTCGTTTCGACAGACAGTTAGAAAACTGGGGCGGTATCCGTCAGCCCTCAGAGAGCATTTTGGAGAGGGTCTGTGTGTGGGCTTGCGTGACTGTGTACTGACGGAGTGGGACGAGCGTAAATGAAACTCAAGTCTGGTGCTGTGTGACCTCGTGACACTCACAGGGTTGATGGTGTTGATGAGCTTGCGGGGCTTGCTGAACTGCATCAGGCTCTCGCGCAGGTTGTTGAGGGGCCCCTCCACCAGCACCTTCTGCTCCTTGTAGTAGTTCAACAGGTGGTTCCACAGCGGCTGCTTGGACAGGGCCTTTGGGTTGCCCACAATTATCACGCCATATCTACACACACACACACACACACACACCACACACACACACACAAGAGCGTCAGGCCTAGTGTCACATTACCTAACCAGGCAGTCATACCAAGCAGAAAGCATGGCTATTTCCCCGTTTCCTCTAATTAACCTCTTCTTTTGGATTATCCATAAAGATTAAAACACAGCTATTCCACATCTGTGTGTGTGTGTGTCTCATGTTAGAGATATTACTCGTCAGTGTGTGTGTGTGCTATATATATATATATATATATATATATATTTCAGGCCACTTACTTTGCTCTGGTCAAAGCCACATTCAGACGGCGTGGGTCGTTAAGAAAGCCGATGCCCTGGTGCTCATTAGCCCTCACACACGACAGGATGATGAAGTCTTTCTCACGGCCCTGGAAGGCGTCCACGCTGGCAATCTCCACTTCCTGCAGTACAACATAACACACTCTCAGCATGGGGATGTACTCTACCAGTTCAAGACACACACGCCGCCGAAGCAGAAGAGCCGCACCTGGTAGAGTTTGGTGTGGAGGGAGCCACTGAACTGCATATACTGCACCAGGTACGACCTTTGCCCCTCGTAGGGAGTGATGATGCCAATTTGATCGGGCTTGGCGCCTGCCTTCAGGAGTCGCGTCGTGATCTTCTCCACGTTAGATGCCTCCGTCCTGTGAGACACAACACAATCACCTTATCCCCCTGATCCTGCTGTTGCCCACTCTAAAGAGGTATGGTATAAGAAGTATACACACACACACACACACACACACACACACACACACCTGTTGAGGTAGGAGGTGCCTGAGCTGGCGATCTCCTCCTGGCCCTGGGTTGCGTAGAAGAACATGGGCTTGTCTGGTTGTGGCCACTGGAAGTCAAAACCCTTCTTCATCCGGTCAGCTGCAACAGAACAACAACAGGCTTACAGCGCAATGCCAAACCACTCAGAGATTAATATCAAGAAAATAAACACCCTCTCTAAGGGCTTACTGTTTCCAATTTTTAAAACTATGAAGCCAATAAAAACACTGTAGCAACAGTCTGACTGCATTATCTGGAGCGGACATCACATAGGCATAATGAGGTGTGTGTGCTGGGTCTGAAGACCCGTGTTGTCACAGTACCACGCCTGCCCAAGTGTCTAAACACCAATACTGACACAACACCAGTGATAGATGCACTAGAATCTTTACTGAAAGAGGAAATAAAATAAGCCCTGGTCAGCGCGGGCCGCGCGTACCTGCAGTGACGCCATTCTGCAGCGACCCCTCGTAGAAGATGTTGGAGGGGAAGGCGCTGAGGGCGGGGTGCATGCGGTACTGCACCTGCAGACGGATGGGCCGGATTCCCAGAACCACCAGCCGCTCAAACAGGGACTGGGACAGGCCCGCCTTTGCCGCCTTCTTGCACATGACCACCGGGCCCAGCTGACAGTGGTCCCCAACCAGGATCAGCTGGGGAGGAAACAAAGAAATCAGGACAATATAGAGACGGCTCATGGAAAATACAAAAACAACTCAAGACACTTTTAAATAGCAGGATCTTTTTTCTGGAACTTTCCAACATTGGAAATCTGATTATTTGAGGAAGTAGAGTCTAAGTCTGGATTTTAATTCAACACTAAAATGTGACGCATTCGAGCAACTTTAAAAATGGCCACTTTTAAACCGCAGGATCCTTTTCTGGAACTCTCAGTTTATTTGAGGAATTTGACCATTTTAGTTCAAGACTAACGCTCTAAAAACATTACTCTTTTACCCCCACTACATTACTTGCAAAGTGTTACTACCCATTGCTGGTCTGTGGCATTGTGAGCGTACCAGTCTGTGTGTGTGTGTGTGTGTGTGTGTGTGCGTGCGTGTGTTACTACCCATTGCAGGTCTGTGGCATTGTGAGCGTACCTGCTTGGCTCCGAGCACCACGGGCACCATGCACTCGGGCTCTGTGGCCTGTGTGCTCTCGTCGATGAGGATGGAGCGGAACTGCATCTTGGCCAGGCGAGGGTCACCAGCGCCCACACATGTGCCACAGATAACGTCAGCATTCTGGTGGAGAACAAAGGACACACACTCAGAACACACCACGCCCAATTGTTTACAGTCTGTCCCATGAGGAGTAGGAGAAGCAGACTCACCATGAGCAGCTCTCTCTCTGCAGTGCGCTTCAGGGCGCGGTAGCGCTTCTCATCCGCAGACGACAGCTCGCCCGTCTCATCCTTCAGCTGCTGCAGCTTCTGCAGCTCTGGCATACTACACACACACACACACACACACACACACACACACACAAACACACACAAACACACACACACACACACACACACAAATTACTTACTCATACACCAGATGCTTTATACTGCGCTCATACATACACAGTGCGCAACTCGGGCAAAAACACAGACCTGTCAATCTGAGGGCTACTGTATGAAGCAAATGTGTGGACATCTGTAGTAAGCACTGATTTCACAGCAACATCTCATTTCAGAAGCAATGTAGCGGAATGAAGTGAACTAGAGTACTGTATGAGTGACCCAGGTCAAGACTGAGAGGGTGGCTGACCTGTCCATGTTGCGGATCTGGTTGTGAAGGGCCAGGAAGGAGACAGGCGAGTCGATGGCCTCTCTGCTCTTGGCACACAGTCTGACCACCTTTAGACCCGTCTGGTGGATCTTCTCCGTCAGCTGGTCCACAGCAATGTTACTGGGAGCGCACACCAGCACTGGCCTGAGAGAGACACAAACACCACAATTACTAGCTACACACATCAGCACTGGCCTGAGAGAGACACAAACACCACAATTACTAGCTAGACACACCAGCACTGGCCTGAGAGAGACACAAACACCACAGTTACTAGCTAGACACATCAGCACTGGCCTGAGAGAGACACAAACACCACAGTTACTAGCTAGACACATCAGCAGTGGCGTGAGACACTAACACACATACACACACTACAGTTACTTGCCAGGATCTCACATACACACACAATCACTGGTTAGCCTTTTTTTTTATCACAACATGAACTGCAGGGCCAAGTGGATCATCTGCACCGGTGTACTCATTCACACACACACACGCACGCACACACACATGCACACACACGCACATACACCACTATCTGAATGGACTATCAGTTAAAAATTCCCCTACAACACCTTACAAATTCAACTTGGAAAGTTACAAAAACGGAATCCTCTGCTGTTGTGAGCCTTTTTACAGCAACCACATATGTGTACACAGTGGTACTGCAATAAAAGCCTAAACAAAATCAGTATAGAGGTCAAACTCATATTTCACATTTTAAGTGTTGCCGTTCCTTATGACGCAGGTGGAACATTCCAGAGCGGGGAGGAGTTGTAAGGAGTGAGGAGCAGCCACGAGGAGAAAGCTATGAGTCAACAAGTGTACACACAAACATATACACACACACACACACACACACACACACCACACACACACACACAGTGAGTGCGACACTTTCACTGGTATTCAGCAGAGTGGGCAAGGCCTTATGCTCACATCACACTATACAGTGGCTCCTGTTATCCAACATATTGACTTGACCTTTTAAGGTTAAGAGCAATTATGTGATCCTGTCAGGCACATTAAAGAATCAAGTGTATGGTTAAAGGGTGTTGAGAATATTTAAACTGCCCTCTGAATAAAAAGATGTTTTACCTGCTTGCACCGATTTCAAATCTCAGTACAAACAAATAAATAAATTGATAAATAATGCTATCAGAAAAGCCATGCTGTGATAGAATACAGAAAAGTTTGAGTTGAGGTGCTGCCAGTAGGCTTTGCGGTTTGAAGTTGAATCATGTCTTCATACTGTGGGGTCAGTGAGACTGCCAGTGCAGCCCACTGAAGGAGGGCAAACCCATGGACGCCTTACTTACCCATTGCCCTGCCTGGCCAGGTGGTACACTATGGTTGCCGACGTGACTGTTTTGCCGGTCCCAGGGGGGCCCTGGATGAGGCTGAGAGGGCGCTGGAGAACAGTCTTCACTGCATACACCTGGAGCAAACAGAGACACAAATTAGGGATAGCAGCAGCCAAGGCGTTCTGATCTAGGGAAATAATGGATGAACACCATGACAAGCTAAAGGTAGCAGCTGAATCTCCATGTATGTAGGGACACAGAGAACACCTAACACATCCCTTCAAACACAACTAGGACTGAAGTGAAAGTGAAAGGTAGCGTGGCTATCTGAGAGTGGAGACCCTGGTAGAGTAGCTAGCCTAGTTACCCAAGAGAGCTCGAGACCCTAGGCAGGGTAGGTATCCGAGAGTGTTAAAGTCTGTGAGACTCTGGGTGGAGTAGCTACCTAAGAGTGGAGACCCTGGTAGAGTAGCTAGCCTCGTTACCCAAGAGAGCTCGAGACCCTGGTAGAGTAGCTGGCCTAGTTACCCAAGAGAGCTCGAGACCCTAGGCAGGGTAGGTATCCGAGAGTGTTCAAGTCTGTGAGACTCTGGGTGGAGTAGCTACCTGAGAGTGGTTGAGATCGGGCAGACCCTGGGCAGTGAAGCGCTTGGGCAGTTGGCACTTGATGATGACGTCCTCCACCTCGTGGCCCAGGAGCTTGTGGTAGATGTAGCCAGACACCGAGGTCTCGTCCACAGCAAACGTCTTCAGGGCACTCTGCATTCTGCCAACACAGAGAACAACATACTGTCATGAGACATCCACCCAAACAGGAAAAGAATCATTCAGAATGCAAACTACCAAGCAGACCCCTCACCGGTCAAAAGAGGTGGACTTCCACACAAAATCAACCTGGAAGTTGTGAGTGACCTCAATGGGCGCTCCAACACTGCTTCGCAACTCAATTGCAATCTCATCTCCATAATCTTAGCAAAATGGTGAAGGACTTTGACTTTTACTAGACCCAACCTCCAACCCCCCAACCCCTGCAAATACTACAAACATCCGACTAGAGTTCTGTAATGTTAGAACTTTGGCTTAAGAGACAACCTTACAAAAGTTATCATGCCCATCTTTGCTTTGACACCTTGTGGCCTAAAAGGATACTATCTGGCACTTTGATGACGTGTCCAATCCCTTTCCAAAGTGGAGCCAGATCACCTTTATACCGCAGACAGATCTCATCACCTTGCATCAGCCGCATATCTACCCATAAAACAAACAGTAAACAGGCGAAACAAACATCAACATCTAATCTTTAGACAAATACTACCTGTAAACAAAGGAAACACAACAGAAACCTAACAGTATTTTCACTTCCAAATACTTAAAATACAAACCACAAACATGCACCATAAAGCAAGATCTTATGTTGAACATACTGACACACACACACACACAAAACAAAACTGGTGATGCATGATTGGCATGCGTGGGATGCAGGATGTCATGAGACACGGCCACAGGAAGGAGAGCAGGCAATAAAGAGAGCTGAATTACCACCTGAATCCGTCTTGGGTAATGAGAAATAAGCAATCCGCTTTTTATTCAGTCCCAGGTCCCACCTGACAGTTATATTGTCTTGGGTCTGTGGAGAGGAAATCAGCCTGTCAATCAGTGCAGGGCTTTTTTCTACGTTCCAGCTCAGACCTTCTGGCCTGACACTGTCGACACAAACACCTACAAGACCTAATACAAGCTTCCAATGAAGTTAGCTTACAACTCGAGACACCTGTCTGATTCAACAGCAAAAGTATTGTACTGTATGTATCAAGGCTTTTGAAGTAGTAGCATCTTGAAGAGCAGTTATAAGCTCTTTCTGATGACAGAGTGCCAGGGCATAAGAACAGGCCTAGAGGTCATTTGCTATTGAGTGTGCATTAGTATACAGTATAATACTATGCTATACTGTCCATGAGCTCTGAGCAACATACCTGGGACTCTTTGAGTTTTTTGTCATAGTCCGCCTCCAGTTTGACCAGTGGCCCAAAGATGTTCTGGTACTGGTAGGCGTCCTCATAGCGCAGAAGCACATGCTGAGGCTCCTCGTCCACGCCAGGTTTCTCCAGGTCCTCCAGGGTGGCAGTGGGATTGTCCTGACACAACCAACACATAGTCATGATTACACAAAGACCACATTTCCAACCATTATCAGTATGATATTCAGAACTTTACCACCAACTATTTTACTGCATGGCAATGAATATGCTGGTGTAACACCGTCTTAATTCAAAAGGCAAATGGGATACGCTTTCCACCTGACGTCAGACCTGTCATCAGCCATTCCCAGCAGCAACACCACCTCCAATGCGCCCATACCTTCCAGAGCTCTTCCAGCTTGTTGATCTGCTGGGCGGTGATCTGGCGTGCCCGCAGCTGTTCGTGCTCAGAGGGGATCTTCACCAGCCAGGACAGGAAGCAGCGGTCCTGGATCAGTGGCTGCCACTGAGAGCTGTCCCAGTTGATGTCCTTCAGGCTGCTCTGGCTGGCACATGGCTGCCTGCAAGTGAAAAAAAAAAAAATCACAATGCTCCAATGTAATCATTACTAACACACATCACTGTACAGCCTGTCAGTCAAAACACCACTCCACTCCAGACGCACCTGCACAGCAGCACGACCACGGAGTCGGCCTTGGCTGGGATGAAGCCCAGGAGGAAGACGTTGCGACAGCCGCAGTTGTAGCACTCCAGCACGGTCTCTCCCAAGGGCCCATCCTTGTGGAGGGTCACCTCCTTACACTTGGCCCTCACCAGATGGTTCACTATATGACTGCAAAACACAAAACCCCCAATGATTAATTTCAGACATAAATGTAGCTGCTGGAATTACTGTAGACAATAACTTTTGCTTTAGCATGTACTGTACCTGCCAGAGGTGTTGCCTCTGCCATTGCAGAACCACTTCTTGCTTGTGTTGCAGTACACCACGCATGCTGGATCGTGGATACCACAATAACTATGGAGGGGAAATGACAAGGTGTTTCAAAACAAACGTGGTGGTTGGTGGTAATGGTTTCAAAAAGGATCCCATTGAAAAGATCTTTATAAGAAAATCAGACTACATGCTACTTCATATCTAGAAAATGTTACAATGCAGTAAAAAAGCCTGACCTGCAGGCATGCACTGGGAGGTCCTTGGTGTAGTAAGCATCCTCCTCATCTTCCTCAAAGTTTAGTTCAGCTAAAAGTTGACTTGTTTTAGCAACAGTGTCATCAAGGGGTCCATTCTGTAAAACTTCGTCGGGACCGTTTACCTAAAGAAAAGAACAGAGTTGTCATAATGTCTATAGAATACAAAGGAATTCGACCGCCCAATTCAAAACAAAATGAAAAAAAACAACACTCGGCTTCTCAGAAGCTTTCTCGGCAGGTACTGATTACTGTTAGCCGAAGTTAGCCTTGCAGGCGCGATGTGCTTTCACTGGGTGATGATGCCTTGCTAGCAACATGCTAACAATGTTCGCTAGCATACCTCACCTGCTGCGCGGGGCTGTGTACAGCACCACGCAATGTTGTCTTCTGACAAGCGGATAGTTATCATTTTGAATTCATTTAAACACCAATTGGGTTCACATTTCGGCTTTAAATAAAACGGACAGCAAGCAAACTAACGCAACAGTTCATGCGAGGCAGTGTTAGATTAGGTTAGCTACCGATACGATATAAGCCAAAGGCTTGTTAGCAAGCACTTATGCTAATCTAGATTTGAAGAGCAAGAAAGGTAAACATAAGACCGTGCACACGAAAGGAATACAACAGACCTGATTATCCAGTTGGCTTTGAGTTTGGCCTTGAGTTTGCGTTTGACTAGGAAGCGTAAAATCAGTGAATTCATATTCAGATCCTTGGGTATCAGCTCCGAGCAACTCTGTTTCCTCGGTATCCAGGAAGGTTAGAGTCTGAGAACTCGGCCCATACGCTTCCACACTCATCTTCACAACTTGACAGTGGTTTAGAAGACACTGCTGTATCTAAACACTGTTCTAAACACTAAATCCACCGCCGACTATTTAATCTTTTTATCGTAACAAATAACTTGGTCCTTAGAGAAAACCCCAGCACTTACAATCCTGTAAGCTAGCTAGATTCGAACACAAACAGAATTTGGAACCACAAGAAAATAAACGGAAAGCTCGGCTCGAGGTCTTCTTTCACTCCAGTGACGAACTTCCTAGCGCCATGCTCTGCACATGCGTACATAAACCTCGGATTGTGTATGTTAACTTACCTAGCATCTGAATACAAAGCTCTAGGTAGTTGATACAGTGTGCATTATAACGACTATTCAAGGCAGAAGCACATAATTTAACTTTTTGCAATGGTAAGTAAGCAATATTTAACGGCATTTCACACACAATATACAGGGCAAACGGCATTTGTTCGGAGGAGGGCAGAATAATTGTGTGTTAGCAAGCTAATTTCAACTGGCTAAGTAACGTTAGTAGCTAGCCCATAACGTGAAAGCCGACACATGATTGTTTACGTTTTAATGAAATTTGTGGTAGAAACATAAACATTTATACATGCTTGCGATTTATATAGTATACATTGTGTACGCATTGTTAGATGTAATTAGCCTATCTGTAGCCTGATACTGCACACATGACTTCATGTTAGCTTGGCATCCTCTTAGCAGTCCATGCTAAGAACTAGCTGCATCGTTGGTTTCATATGGCAAACACTGTCATCTAAATGTTTTTTTTTCCGTCAACAGTTACCCCTATCCTTATTGAAGACGGCGCAGAACCACCCAATGGTACGACACACTTTTCATATCTTTGTGACTGGGGTAGTGCGGCCATGCAGTGTTACTTGGCGGTGTTAATTGTGCAATGTGGTTGTGGCAAACTTGGCCGTGTTTGATCAGAGCTGTCACGTTGGCCTACACACGTTCCTTAAATTGTCAAACTAGGCTGAAATTAGTTGAGATATGGTACTGTTTATAAGAGCCAGCATTGGTAAAGGTAACATCATTACTGCTAGTGAAAGCGAATGTAATACTAAGTTGAAATCTAGTAAGTGGACATCTTGATTCCCCAGTGTCCACTTCACATCCCAGGAGGAGGTAGGAGGTATCGCAGATACTACTTATCTGTCATCCATGCGGGGAAATGATTGTCCTGCATTTGATTAATTGATGGTTTGTGGACACACACGGAACAATGAACACATAGTGAGTAGCCAGCCATGGCTACTGCCCCCAGAGAGTAGTAACAAAGATCTTTGAACATTGCTCCACTTCAACCTCTCTGGTAGAACTGGCTTAGGTGCCTTTCCCAAGGACATCTCAGCCATGGATGTGGGTATGGGATAGCACTGTTCAGTCACTTTCCCTGCCCACAGTTATTTACTGGTCAGATTGACCGCCATTCAGTCAACAATCTGACTCCCTAACCAGTAGGCCACTGTCGCTTTAGAGTATAGTAATGCACTGCTGAATCTGAAAGAGTGTGCTCATATTTTCAGTGAGGTGACACTGATGTGAGTTTATTGTTTTTATTGTTTCCAGTTGGTGGAGTTGAAGAATGGAGAGACCTACAACGGCCACTTGGTTAGCTGTGACAACTGGATGAACATCAATCTGAGAGAAGTCATCTGCACCTCCAGGGTAAAGACCTGACTGGTCTAGTTTGGAAGTGCTGTTCTTGTCCTCAGTGCATATAAATGTCTATTGAGTCTGTACTCTCTGCACTTGTGGCAGAGGCAACAATTTCTATGCATGCTGCAGTTTCCAGACCTCTCCTCCCCAAGTGGCCTGTTGTTCACCACAAGGTGGCAGTATAAAGCTAACAGGTTCTGAGTGTATGTGTGTGCATCTGTGCAGGATGGTGACAAGTTTTGGAGGATGCCAGAGTGCTACATCCGAGGCAGCACCATCAAGTACCTGCGTATCCCAGACGAGATCATCGACATGGTGAAGGAGGAGGTGGTGTCCAAGGGCCGCGGGCGCGGGGGCATGCAGCAGAACAAGCAGCAGGGCAAGGGCCGGGGCGGTGGGGCTGGCAGAGGTACGACCCGCCCGCGGGCACACAGCTTTCATGCAGCAAAGCTCTACCTGCAGACATTGTCTGTGGTGGCATCAGTGTTTTTTATAGGCAGTTGAGGTCTTTAGTGGGATGGGTGTTTTCTATGAGGTCTGTTTCTATGGAGTTGTCCTTCATTAAACATATTCCAGGTGAACACCCAGAGAAATTAAATATTGTTATATCTGTTATATGATTGGCTGATAGGGTGTCCGCTATTCCCCGAAAACTTCCATTCCACATCAGTACTCTTTTGAATGGTAACTATAGCACCATAGTAAACACCTGTTGAACTAGCAAGTAACAATGGAATCAGCTTTTCTCAAGCTCATGGTCAGTAACTAAAGAAACCCAGCAGCAACCGAACAGGTTTTAAAACTGAACCGCATGTTTCTTTTATGTTTTAAACACTTGTTTATCATCTACTCTGCTGAACAGAGTCCCTGCCTCATCAATTATACCCTTATATCAGCACACCTGGAAGGCCATTTTCCTGAACTCGATCATGTTTCTCTGAGTTTAGGCTAAGTTCAGTATTGGATTTGTGCTGCTGAAATGAAGAGATCACATGATTTGATTGTGCCTATCTAGTGTATTTTTGACTTGTGGTGTTTGTTGTGTTAAGGTGGTGTGGTAGGCTGACGGCTGTGTATACGAAGGTGGTGTGGTAGACTGAGGTACATGGTTGTGTTTGTGTGTAATATTGTGTGTAATGTTAGTCTCACAGGTGTATGTGTTCTCTCCTCACAGGTGTGTTTGGTGGGCGTGGCAGGAGTATGTCTGGAGTGGGTCGGGGGCAGCAACAGGACAAGAAACCTGGCAAACTTCAAGGGGTGAAGAACCAGCACTGAGAGAACACACACACACACACACACACACACACACACACACACACACACACACCCACACACCCACCCTGCTCCCCTTCTGTTTACACAGGTTATAATCAGTAAGAATTCAGATTCAGCTTGGGTGGTTTTAGTTTGCTGTTATTGCTTATTTGTTTGTTTTCATAAAGAATCTGGTGAACATGATCCTTTGAGATGCCACCACTAGTGCACCAGGACTGAAATGGTCCCGTTTGTGTTTCGCACAACTCAAGAATACTTCTGTTCACTCTTGATTTTAAAGTCAACTAGTACTACAGGAGGCCCTTGGATCCTGTCTTTTGCCTTTTTATTGTTAACTATGGATTATGCTGATTGTCTGTTTCCAGAAAATGCAGAGTTGAACTGTGTTCACATTACAGGATTTAAAAGGACTTTTTTTTTTTTTTTTTTAGGGTCTTGAGTGTTGCTGAGTATTGTTTAATAATGTCAGTTTTCCAAGGATTTTTGTTTAGGAAAAAACTCATGTTTTAATTTATTTACAAGGGTAGTGTAAATAAATATTTTTGTTAACCTTTACACTTCTCAGGAATTTGCCTTTTGGACTTCTCATTTCTTCATGCTTTGTCTTGTTGGGGCGTCGGTAGCACAGGGCTCAAGATACCTGGCTAGCATGCTAGTAGCCTGGAAATTGCCACCGTTGAGCAAGGCACTTAACCCTAAGTTGCTCTGGGGGATACTGGCCCTTAACTAATTGATAGTTGACAAAATGCAAGTTGCGTTTGCTAAATATGTAAATACTGAAATGCCGAATCATGCAGTAAATTCCCCAAGTTCCTAGTGCACACGTTGTACTCCATAAAAGTTTTTGGCTCAGAAATCTTTCTGGCCAGAGTAGAATCTTTCACAGTCAGATGTCCATGTGAAACGTGCGTGTCGTTCCCACCAACCAACTTGCTCCTGCTGCTGTCACATCCGGGAACGTGTTTCTGTTGCCATGGTGATGCCAGAGCCCTTGGGTACTGGGAGGCTGCTCAAGTGACAAGTCTGAAGAAGTGGCAGTGCCATGGAGAGTACTGGGGTGTGTGTGTGTGTGTGTGTGTGTGAATGAGAGAGAGTGTGTCAGAGGGAGTTAGAGAGAGAATATTTCTCCATGATGATGTATTGGGTCTGTAGACACTGCTTCCCCATGTCCTGTGCTTCTATTTGCATTTAGAGGACGGCTGTTTGAGTCACGTTTGCCAGAGTGAAATGCACATATATGTAACACTTAAGAGCTCCAGCAGAGCAAGCAGAAACTAATGAGAGCTGAGCTGAGGGAGCTTTATGAGGGGACAGCCCAGTGTCCCCTGCCTGCTCAGAGGGACTGAGTGGATGATATTGTCTTTCCTATCTTCATTCACTCACCGCTTTACCTTGACCTTGCTGGAAAGTGTCATGGGGTGAAGGAAAGACAAAAATACAAATTCATTAGGAAAAGATGACTGTTTTTAAAGAGAATTGGAATCCACTTACCCTTACAGGAAGGTGGGTGTTATTGATGTGTGACAAGTTGATTGGTTGTTTCATAGTGCAAGGAATTGTGGGGCTTTTCACGTCTCCTTTTGCTTCATAGGAACCACCAGTGTACACTATGCTGGGTAGTCAACTACACCCCAAACAGCTTTTGGAGAGATAAATGCAGCCTAAATCTATCAAATCTCTTTCTATCAATGGCAATGATTATATGTGTTTGGACCATAGGCTCTTACAGTGATCCTCCAAAGGAAGGAAAAAATCAAACAGGCCTTTTTTCTGCCAACTTTTTGCCTCTAAATCTGATGTTATTTTCCCAAGAGATGACTTATTTCCCCAACCCATGATGCCTTGCGCTAATGACCCACACAGACGGTGGTTGATGCTGTCCAGAGCTGTATACACAGATGACTGTTGCTATCTTGTTTACTCTGCCCTCTAGTGGTGATACCTGACTAAAAGGCTTTACGATGATGTTGATCCAAGTCCACATGCATGGACATTTTGATGTTTGTTTTTCTGAACTACCATGTGAAACATCACTCTTGCATTTACATCGGCCTTAGAATTTAGCATTCAGCAGGTTGTATTATGTCATATGACACAGGCATCACACTAACAGCCATTTGCTAAAAAAATACTTAAAAAAATAATTTGCAATGAATTACAATGTACATGTTATGTATCACAATAAATCAATACACTATCAGTAATATCTATTCAGTGAAAGCAAAACAGACAGAATGGTGCTATTTTACCAGTCTTCCCATAAGCTCTGCAGGAGCCCAAGCTGAAGGAAGCCTGAAGGTATATTGGCAGCGTCAAGCTAGACCTGAACTTCTCATGAACATGCTCATGACTATGTGCTAATGTAGCTTTGCATCTAGCAGATGTAATTAGTTAGGCTGCTGAGTTTATGACGTTAATATGCAAGAGACTAAATCGTTGTAGCAACACAGTTTATTTCATTTTATTTATTCATTTGAATTATTTCCACAACAGTTTGATATTTTTTCACAATTGAACATTTTGACACCATATCCCCTATAAGAACAGTACAGGAACTACTGCATAACATGTTTGTTTTTTCAGTAAATATTTTCTTTATCTTCTCTTCTCACATTAGAAAACAAAGTTAAAAAAAGAATGTAAACCAGGTCAAAAGAGATGCTGAGCATAATATCTTCTCTGACTCACATTGTTTTTTGAAATGCGTGGACACAGCCGGCTCACAAAAACTCTGAGCACTGATCTCATGGCCTATATGACCTAACAGCAGGTAAGAGCACAAGAAACAAGTAGATCAGCACTACATACACGGAGCATCGTCTGTCTGTTCTAACGCCCTCGCGCTCACTTTGCCTACGCTGACACTGTAGTGATGATGCGTTTTTAAGCACTGTAAGTATCTGAGTGACTGACACCGTCCGTCATTTAAACACGAGCTGAAGCACACAGCACCATTACGTGGGCAGCAGTGAGACGCTGCAGGTTGGGTCATTTGCCATACATATGGGGAGAACGGCTGTTAGAAAACAGTTAAGACCTTCATTTTTATTCCCCTGGTTGCCAAACTGTTTGATGCTGTGCAGTCATTGTTACAACCGAATATGACTCAGCCTGTTTGGACCTGACCATGAAAGAAACAAATGAATAGGCATGTGTTCAACATGGTGGCATACGGATCTACTTGAATTGGACTGCCTGTAATCTTAATCTCATGAACACTGAAAAAGATGCTTCTTTGTACAGTATATTGCTTTGTAATCAAGTGACACATTCATTCACAAGCAGGCACACACAAAAGCGAAACTATTTTTTTTGTCTTTTTTTGTTTTGTTTTTGCAAGCTTATCAATACAACACAATCCACTCTGAAATGAAAGAACATGAATCTATTTACATAACTTCGACCAGCAGGAAGGAACGAGGCGACAGAACACAGCAAATGAATAGTGTGGGAGCACATGGACACATCTGTGTACAGTTTCATCTGTTATCAAAAGCAGCCGTTGCTGCAAACCCTCCCTTTGACACCAGTAAACAGGGCAGTTATACAAATTAGCCTCATTACATGTTCAGAGAACAGAGAAAATCTTCTGAATGATGTTTGCCACTGTTGTCTGTACTAGTCTCCACTAGAGATGTGCGTTATGTCATGAACAATAGAAGTGTTATTTATTTGGGATAGGGAAAACAGCTAGACTTATCTGTCGCGAATGAATGAATGAATGAATGAATGAATGAATGCAGATGTGTCTTTTCTAACATTTACAAGGTGGATCTCCATTGCTGCCTATTTGTACACAAAAGCTGACCTTTGTCACAAGGATGAAAAAAAAAGATTTGATGAGAAAAAAGACAGCATTGTTGTCAGCATTGTTTGCACCTCCTCTGTCTTTCAGTGCACGCTACAGACATCCACACATCCATGTTGCAAATAAGACCAAAGCAGAGCTGACTGGGCTTACATCATCCACACATTTGCTCAACACAACATGTAATGTATTGCATCTCCAAGGTGACAAAAATCAGTGACATTCACAAATAAGGTCATAACGCAAGTAAAGTAACCTATAACATGCCAACAGTTCTCTCGTTAAACATACACAGGGAATCCGATCCTTCAGCGGGACAGCACAACTATGACTATAATGAAGAAAGTCCACCAGCTCTCTGATCAACCAGGGGAGGTCGCCCATCTCGAGTTAGTAATGGCAAGAACACACACGCATGAGCCTGATTAGGAAGAGCTAAAACCATAAAAATACCTTTTCCTTAAAGACCTCAGATTAGTACTTTTTTACACTGCAGAAAAGGCTTGATGTCTTTCCATGCAAATAAGCATCGCTAAGCACAGTATATCTGTCAATATGTTCTTGCTATTCTATGCAAGCCTATCCAATGAAGCCGCATGTATCGCAATATGTATGGTTTTTGGTAGTATAGTTTTTAAGGTGGCAAAAAAACAACTTGCAAAGACCAGTCTAACGTATAGAGGCTTATCTGTCATTTTTAAAACTCTTATCTATAACATACACAACGTATATACACACCTTGAAATAAATATATAAAGATATATATGTTCTCTAATTTACCTATTTATCTGTTTGTTCATATTTTATATGCCACAAGTTTAGCTGAAACAAGGAAACACGCGCACACGCGCACACACACACACACACACACAGGCAGACCACACAGAAAAATACAAAAATATAGTTCAAAGAAAACTAAAACCAACCGAAGGTGCTCGAAAGGCAGTAAGAACAAAGTGTAACAAGTGGATTAAAAATGTGCATACCTGCATCACATTCCGCTGACACTGTTGGTTTGAGTTTGAGCCCAGTTCCCTCCATATTTACTAACCCTTAAAAACCAAACCAATCAGATATATGGCTTTCTTTGTCTTCCACAAAGGCCAAGGAATGCTGACGCAAGATGAGCAAATGCTGTGACTGCTGTTTTTTTGGAACGAATGAAAAAAGCAGGGCAGGGCTGGGAGACAGACTGGGTTAAAAAGCACGCTATAAGGAACCCCTTTCTTTCTTTCTTTCTTTCGCCGGCTACCGCTACTAGCGCGCTAGCTAAGGGAGAAAGGTTGGGGAGGGGGGGAGGTGCCTGACGGAGATGGTGTGTGTGATAGTGTGTGTGCAGATGTGTGTATACATGGCTGTATGCATGGATGCCTGTGTACACTGGGACTGTTTGTTGTTGTATGTTGTCATTCTTAGCATGCACAGTCCTGATGGGGGGCCGCTGGCTGCTCGGTCAGCTGAGGGCCCTGTTTGGCCCCTGTGACGGCAGGGTCCCCGGCGTCCAGACTCTCTGACATCTTCTCACAGATGATGTCCAC
Source organism: Tenualosa ilisha (assembly GCA_015244755.2). Lineage (NCBI taxonomy): Eukaryota > Metazoa > Chordata > Actinopteri > Clupeiformes > Clupeidae > Tenualosa > Tenualosa ilisha. Next base: position 162,623 of record PYXC01000633.1, on the reverse strand, counting down.
CAGCCGCTCAAAGGTCTGCTTCACGTTGATGTTGTCCTTGGCACTGGCCTCAAAGAACTCAAACCCTGCAATTCCAGAGAGAAGAGTGAAGCTGAATCTCTTCCTTCACTTCCTGTTATGAGCTCTGAAACCTGGAGAGCATCAGGCTTATTCATATTGACTTATTTAGCTCATTTATAAAACACTTTAAGGTCAACAAAAGCTTGGAGCTAGGTCCAAATGTCCATGTGAGATTCTTGGTGTATGATAATAGATATGTTTAGATATGTTTAGTCTGTTCAGAGGCTGTGAGCCACTGTCACGTCACATGTGTGGGTGTGGGTTTGTAACGTGGATGCAGTGGATGGGAGTAAACTCACCCAGGTGTTCTGAGAGCTGTCTGCCCCTCTCCGATGCCACAACCCTCTCATCCTCCATGTCACACTTGTTCCCCACCAGCAGGACCTGAGCGTTGTCCCAGGAGTACGTCTTGATCTGGGTCGACCTGCAGCACCACAGAGCATCACCATCAACAGCTCTGGAGTCACACAATGACTTTGTGTGTCTCCTTTTTTTTGGCAAACAATCAATATCAATCAATTTCAACATATTTCCTTGATTTAAGATGAATTAATCTTACTTACGTTTTCTATAGAGGTTCTAAAGGATGCCTCGTTAGTGAGGTCATACATGAAAGTAATGTTTGTATCTGTATGTTATAATAGACCCACCAGTCCTGCGTGGTGCTGAAGAACTCCTTGTTAGTGATATATCACATGAAGGTGTGTGTGTGTGTGTGTGCATATGTGCATGTTGTGGCAGACCCACCAGTCCTGCACGGTGTTAAAGGACTCCTCGTTAGTGATATCTCACATGAAGGTGTGTGCATGTAAAGTATGTGTGTGTGCACACACGTCTGTATGCGTGCGTGCGTGTGTGTGTGTGTGTGTGTTGTGGCAGACTCACCAGTCCTGCACAGCATTGAAAGACTCCTCGTTGGTGATGTCATACATGAGGATGAAGCCCATGGCTCCGCGGTAATAGGCTGTGGTGATGGTCCTGTAGCGCTCTTGTCCAGCTGTGTCCTACAGTACAACAACAACATCAACAACAACAACAACATCAACATATGTCTATTTATTCATTTCCATCTTTTTTCTTATTTAAATGTATGTGGATGTGGATATAGATGTAGCTGTAGAAATAGATGTGGGTGTGGATGTAGCTGTAGATGCAGCTGTAGCTGTAGATGCAGATGTTAATTTGAGGAGCTGAATGAGACGAGAGGAAGGCATGGAGCCCAGATGGTCATGTAGTTTTAATGTAAAACAATGAAAGCTGTGCGTCATAAAAGGGCACAACACCAATCAAATGACATCAGCTGGGCTGTGTGTGGAGGGGGTATTTATTAGAGGGAAGAGAGGTCTTTTTGCAGTCTCAGGGGGCAAGTGACATATGCTTTAGCATAATTATGCTGGGGGTCAGTCTAAGCAGTCTGCACACACCCTCCTGCCTCAAAGGCCACAGAGGAAAGACCACTCTCTTTCCAGCCAATCAGAAATAATGCCAGACAGTGGCTGCACCTGTAAGTCAGTTAGCCTCTAGTGCTCCAACCGCTACCAGTCCCTCTGGCTGAGCGCTATGCTACTGGTGATCGGCTAGCCTTCAGTGAGACGCTACCAGAAGCTTCTGACACACAACACCCATAGTGTTACACAATCCTCCTCGTCAACTTTTCTTTTGCCTCATGGCAGAAGTGCAGTCACTGGAAAACAAGGCTTGGCTTGTACATGTCCACACCTCTGGCGTATGGCCCCATATATCTACAAGAGCAATGTTCTATACCAATAGGGGAGTGTGGTAAACAAACACACAAACATCTGGTTTAACATCCCAAACTGCCTCTTGATGATTAAGGCTGAGCATAAATATGTGGTTCAGGCTGAAAACCTTTTGAGAAGCATTTAAGCTAAACTGATGTTTTGCATTCTCCACAGCACAGCACAGCACAGCACAGCACAGCACAGCACAGAGCAGCACAGAGCAGCACACAGAGCAGCACAACACAGAGCAGCACAACACAGAGCAGCACAACACAGAGCAGCACAAGACAACACAGAGTAGCACAGAGCAGCACAGCACAGCACAGCACAACGCAGCAGCCTTGGAGGGGTTTCTGCACCACTGCTTATCTCTGCTCTGCTGCTCAGTGCTGTGACAGAGAGCTGGGGGATGGGCAAGGCCAGAAGAGGCACGTGTATGTGTGTGTGTGTGTGTGTATATGTGTGTATACATGTGTGTGGGGGGGAGGGGAGCTCTTTCGTTGCATGTCTCACTCACACACACACTTGGCTGCTAGAGGGCCAAAGGGGCAGTGGTGAATGAGGTGCCATTCTCCTTCCTATCTGCCACATCCTACAACGTGACTGACCCACCCCCACTGGGGCAGATTCAGTGTTATTAGCCCTCACTGGGGCAGATTCAGTGTTGTTACCCCTCTCTGGGGCAGATTCAGTGTTGTTACCCCTCACTGGAGCAGATTCTGTGTTATTAGCCCTCACTGGAGCAGATTCAGTGTTGTTAGGGGATTCAGACTCAGCTCAAACCAGTCTTGCTCTGCTCTCCCTACCCCTGTATCTACATGCAGCTGGTCTGTGTGCTCCTGACACACAAGCACACACCTGAAAACCATCCAGCCCACTCATGAAAAATGAATAAGGCAAAATGACTGGATCAATATCTCATCAATATCTGTCACACACAAATGAAAATCAAGACAATAGAGATAGTGGTAGTACCAATGGTGTAGTACCATTTCAAATCTCCTTCTGACAGTGTTCATATCTCAGTAATTAATGATGCTACATACTGTATGTACCACTCAAGTTTCACTCCTCAGGATTGTGCTACTACAGCCCTCAGCCAAAGAGTAATATAAACCTAATCTAAACTGCCCACTCCTCATGACTGTGCTAGTCCAGCCCTAAGCCACAGGTAAATAGCCATATAAAATGCCCGCTTTAGTGCAGTGGTGCATTGGCCTTCTGGTGTTCGGGGAGGAATCTCAGTGGAGCGCTGCACCTGTGAACTGATGGACTATCGGAGGTAAATACATATTCAGTTTCCACTCTTCCTCGCTGCCTCATTTTCTCATTCTTTTTCCCCTCTCTATCTCATTCTCGGCCCTTGAACTGAAGCTGGCACACCAGACTGGGGCCTCCCTCCCGCCCACCTCCCCAACAGCCCTGAATATTGTGCCTTACTGTCATGAATCAATCAGGCATTGAGTTCACATGGCCTTGCTCACATAAGGCAAATAAAAGAAAAATTACGCTACAACCAGGTTTTCTTGCTCCTTTTAATTTTGATATAAAACACTGTGACGTTTCGGGTCAATGGACCCTTCCTCAGACATGATATGAGACAGAATGAGGGTCCATTGAAGGGTCCATTAAAAGGGAGCAAGAGCACCTGGTTGTAGCGGATATTTTTCTTGTATTTGTTTATTATCTTTGTCCTGCTCCCAGGGTCAGTACCAGGAAGTGCGAGCTTCTGACCTTCCGTCTTGCTCACATAAGGGCCTTTAATGCCTTTAGTAAAAGACTGATATGCAGCCAGAATGTGATGAGGACATATTTTGGTCCACGTTACCCAGATCTGCAGCTTGATCCTCTTGTCGTTCCTGTAAATGGTCTTCACCTTGAAGTCGATTCCCACCGTGCTGACGAACGCTGGGGTGAACGAGTCGTCGGCGTAGCGAAACAGGAAGCTTGTCTTACCCACGCTGCTGTTGCCGATGATCAGGATCTTGAACATGTAGTCAAAGTTTTGGTCGGCAGACTCTTTTTGTCCATAGCGGGCATCCGTAGCTGAGGCCATCTGTAGGGAGAGATTCAGCAGACTGGTCAGTCAGATGCTGCACCTGCCTGACTGTCCACAGCAAGCTGAAGAGAGGGGAGCAGTGAACTGGTAATTCTAGGCCCAACAGTGAGCAGTCTTGCGTAACAGGGGTTAACAGAGCAGGCCAAGGCAGCAGGAAGGTCAAAGAGCAACAGCTACCCTGGTGTTCTGCTGACAGCCCCAGCCGCTCTGAGCATAAACATCACTTCAGGATTGCACAATATTGGGTGTCCTCCAATAGTCAATATGACAATATTTTCAATCTCATTTTGGCCAACCGGTGATGCCGATACCAATATAGAGTAGAAATAAATATCTTTTATATATAAAATAAATATCCTTTAACAATCTCTAACATACTTGATGATGTCTAGAGAGAACATTACAATGCAGACTTCATTCTGTTTCAACATATTTCTGATACTTCCTCTAAAACTGTACTTTTAGTCTTGCAAGTCCATCTGCACACATGTTGAAATCTACCGATGACAATAATAAAATTCTTCGGACGATATCTGTCGATACCAGTAATGCTGCGTGCCCCCGGCCCTTAGCTCCCCAAGCTAAAAGTGTGTGAGCATTTAAATAAGCATGTGAGTTCAGAGAGAACAGAAAGGTCTTGTCTGTGTTTGGGTGTGGACCATGATGCCACACCGAATCAGACTGATTCTAAAATAGAACATTGTCATGGATCCCTGCAGTGTAACTCAGTAAGCTCAACCACAGCTAAGCTCCGTGATCAATAACCCTCTCAGCAACTACCGATGGACCTCATTTCATTTCAGCATGAAGGCTCAAATGCAACGCTGTCCTTCTCCCAAACGCCCTGCCATCCACAGTGTAAAGGGGTTACAATGTGTCTGCATGGATTAGAATGGTCAACATTCACATTGCAAGCCACAGCCTCCAGAATCCTGGCAGTCAGTGAGTTAACTGTTTGTGTATTTCAGTCTCCTAAGGTTAAACATGTTCCCCTCATTCAACAAAGTAATTTTTCTTCTTCTAAGCCACTCAGGAAAAAGCTAATTCTATGTTTATTTGTATTGAAATCTATGGTGATTTCCATAGTATTCCAGATCAGTCCTTAACGAGGAGGATCCCATCTCTTGTTAAGTGCCACCCCCATCCCTCCAAACCATAGCAAACGGGTGCGCTATCATTAACCTCTCTAGTGACAGCGCTTATCTACCAGTTTCCCACCACAAATCAATTCATGTTGTGTCTCCTGCGCAGGTGTCAATGTTTCCCTTGTTCTGTGGAGTAAGCACACATGGTGTTGGACACCAAACACCATGGCCACACTGAGGTAAGTAATGAAGTCACTCTATTACTGACGTGACTTGGCAGCTCACCTGTCCCCTCCATATTAAATCAATACTTACTGAACCACTCGCACCTGCCCTGCCTCACCTGCTGTTGGAACCTGAGAGAGGAGAGGCTGGCAAGCCCTTACACTCCCAATTTACCCAGAGAAGCTTTCTTTGGATGTTTACGTTTACAGACTTGACCCCACTCATCACTGTCCAAAGTAGTTCCTCTCTCATTAACTTGTGTGACCCCTGCGCCTGCGGCTGAGTGGCGCTACAAGAAGCCTGACAGAAATATTACAACTCAAGATCATTCTGTTGGGAAAAGTAGTTTGTCCTACTAAAACATCATTCAACATTCTTACCAGAAATTACTTCAAATTGTGATTGAATGTATTGTACTGATGTTCAAATGTTCTGCCATTCACTAATTCACCACTGTTGTCTACATCTATGGATATCTTTTGAAATGTCTCAGTTTCAGTTAGTAGGTGATTTTATTCAACTTTCAGGTTGAAAGACCCCCAGGACACACAAACAGACAGCTAGTTAGAGGGCAATGAGAGGCAGACAGGCCTGTCAAACTGTGTCCCATTTTCGCCCAGACAAGAGCAAGTTATGCAAAAAATGATTGTGGAGTGCAAAGGGAGAGAGAGAGAGAGAGTGAGAGAGAGAGAGACAGAGAGAGAGAGACAGAGAGAGAGAGAGAGAGAGAGAGAGAGAAGAGAGAGAAGAGAGAGAGAGAGGCAGGTCATATGCGTAGGTGATGATAGGAGTCAAGAGATCAAATAGAGTTTGGCAACTCTCTTCCGCACAGGAGTCACACATGAATGTTATAAAATAGTTCTTTTAAGATAATTACATACAGCACTGACTTTATAAAAATAAATAAATACATGTATCCCAAGGGTGCTTTGCAATCTCTTGTCAAATAGGACACTCAATGATGACTCAGACTGACAATAACTGAGGAGCAAAAGCATAACATCCACTAAAATAATGTTTTACACAAACTTACAACTCGGACTGTCTATATTGATGAAACATTTCCCCTCAGCTAATACAATGCATATTTCTCTCTATGTCCTCAGAGTGAGACTAGTCTAGTCTTCAGGCAAACATGACCATGTGTCTAAATGTATTGCTCCCTTGCCAGAGGAGAGCAGAGAGAGAAACTTCTCCCCCACCCCCCTCCCTGTAAAACTACATGTATGGAGTGTTTCATAGACACTTCTATAGCCTATGCATTATCTGCTGCACAACCCCAGCCTCATGTACAATGAGTTTCATAGACACTAATGTAGCCCATGTGCTACCAGCTACACAGCTCCTGCCTTGCCACCCACTGGAAGTGTTACATTACTTGATGTTTTCTGTCAGATGCCACATTCACTCCATAACACTTGACACACACACATCCTGTGGAAGCACTGTCTTTGTCCAGCATGCAATACAATCCCTGTGCGTCCCAGGACCCATACTTGCATTACATTATATTATAGGCTATCTGATCCTTCTGCAATGTGACCCTGTCCAGCCCGTCCTCTTCTTGAGGCAGCAGCAGGCCCTCAGTGACCAGGCTCTTTGATGCAGCGCTGCTTATTGTTTGAGGGTTTGCATCTCTCTCTCTCTCTCTCTTTCTCTCTCTCTCTCTCTCTCTCTCTCTAGCTGCTGAGAATTAGGAGAGGAGCACGACCAAACTGAACAGGCAAACAAACCCAGAGATGAGGAAGGTGTGTTGCGTTTCTCTCGAGTCACAGTGACTAAGAGGGATCTTAATTTCCTAATGGCACTCTGGGCTTTTATGAAGCCTCTGACTCACCCTCACCCCAGCCCCAGCCTGCGCTACGCCACGCCACATACATCTCAAGCTACAGCAAAGCATGCTGGGAGGAAGATGGGTGGCACAATATGGATCCATGTTGAGGTCACCAATGAGAGAGAGAGAGAGCAAGAGAGAGAGATGTGTGTGTGTGTGTGTTTGTGTGTGTGAGAGAGAGAGAGGGAGAGAGAGAGGTTGTTTTATGTTGGTCAAATGAAGTGATACATTTAGAGGAGTGTGAAACACTATAGGAGTATAGAAGCAGCTTATCAGAGATAAATCTCTAGATTCAGGTCCCAGCCATGCACACTCCTCTCAGTTGCACACACATTTCAACAGTACAGTCGCTGTCCTAATTATAACACACTGTCATATAGTCTTACATGGAGCTCTCTAAAATGCAAATCAAAAGGGAACCAATATAATTTCAAATGATTACACACAATAAATGTTTCCTTAAAGAAATGATTCCTTTAGAAACACAATGTTCATTCTTGTATGAGCAAAGACATTTTAGTAAGCAGTGCTTAAGAGTGCACAGCAAAGATGCCAGGCCACCTATCCTATCCTCGCATTTCCACAGAAAGGGGAAAAACAGACCAACAGAGCTAAAAATAGCAGGTCCCTCCTCCTGCTGGAGCAGTGAATGAGGGGTCTGCTGACTGACTCTGGCTCCCTATAGGACAACAAGCGAGGCTGGGGGGCTGATGTTCGCTTTTCATGGACGCACAAAGTGCAGGGACGCCGAGAAGAAAAAACACAGAAAGGAGGGTTGTTAGATTTATGGGAAGTGGACACGGGAGACGCTCTAATTTATCACCGAATGTTAGCCAGGCGAATTGTAAAGCACCCATGGGAGAGCGCGCTCTCTTGGAGCTGAAAGGCATTTGTGTGGTTCATCTGAGGTCCGGCAAAGCTGGGGTTTCATTCACTGAGCACTGTATTGATTGTTGCGAGGGTTTATTTAGAGAAAAGCTGCCCGTCTTCACCCCGACAAACGCTCTTACATAACATGACTTACTTTCGAACCTGTGATTCTAGCCTGTGATTCTTTTATCACATTTTGCGGCACTGGCGCAAGCGAAAAACAGTGTCATATGGGCAACTGGAAATACACCCAATGCGATCGCTTTTTATCATCGATGTGATCCCGATGATCATTAGAACACATGTGTTGTTTCATTCACCACTTATCATTGACCTCAACAGAAAGGGTTAAGCAGGTTCCACGTTCCCAGATGTGTGAGGATAAATTTGGATACAATTGCACTCGGGGGCGGAGGCAATCATGGATGCCAACCTAAGGAAACATATAAGGGCTATATACTACACAGACACTTCTCAAAATGACCAACCCTACACAAATCCTAATACATCAATTAAATAGTTGCTGAGTTTCATTCCCGAATAAATGACGACAAACGCCCGTACATAACAACACAAACGGTCGAGGATGCTGATAACATTTCCTCCATTGACTGGGCTACGTGAATGAGGTGGCTATTGAACTATACGGGCTGGTTCCCTTCGTCTTTCGCAAACGAAACTTGAAACAGACAAAACACAGAAATCAAGACGAGAACGTCTTCTGGGCTAAATAATGATAAATACTTCAACGATGTCATAACACGGCTGCTTCAGGCATCATATGTCAAATGAAGGTTATTTTTCCTCCCGATTTATATTACATGGGACAATTTTCACACGAGGAAAAAACAAGAATGTGCCCTTCCAGTTATAATTTGCAGTCGACGATAAAGGTATACGTAAACATCAACTCACCGTCATATATTTTTTAGCTCCAAATGCGCCAACGTTGCACCTAGTCGGGCACCTGCAGAAACAGTATCGTCACTTGACGGACAAATGACGATTCAAGTGGGTGGGCAGTGCGCACAGTTGGGAGTTGATCAACAGCTACGACTACCTATCCAAGTCGCTTTCGTCACGCAGCTCTTTTTAAATATTCAGGACGTTAAACCCAGTCATATATAATTCAGTGTATTCGCCTTAGTGTCTCCATTATTAATCAGACGCAGGCCGTTAATCGTAAAGACAAATTTAAATATGTGTGGGCCAAATTATAATGCACCGTACCCACGATTGAAGATGACATTCAAATGAGACAGTCAGCTCCACCAGGCGTCAGGCTGCACTCTTGAGTAAGCGTGTGTATCTAGTGAGGCGGAGGGCATAAATGAAAGTATTTCTCATTGGGCTTAGCACACAGTCAGAGATATTGACCAGAATTAATGCACTTGAGCCACTGATGGACCACTGAGTGCACCTTTCTGGTAATAATGACAATAACATTTTCTTTTCTTTGGAGTAACATTTATGAAAGGGGGAATACACTTACACACACACACACACACACAAAGTACATACAAAATATATATATGCTGTGTTACACATATTACATAATAATCCACACACAGGCAAACACACAACCATTCGTGAAAGTAAAGCATTTTCATGCTTGTTTATTCTCATACATTACACACAAGTGCATTGTCGGTACTGATACAAATTATTGGTAGCCTACCGCTAGTTCTTCTGAATTTGAAACGACGTCTCTTTTGGCTTAGCATGTGGATTAAGAACAGGTGGTGGAGGGAGAATGAATACCAAACGCTACTGGAGTGATGAGCAGACACCTTTTTAAGGAACACTTCAAATCATGGGCTGTCAACAAGCTTGGATACACTACATATATGCACTAAATACATACCATACATACAGCAAAACTTGGCACAACAGAATGGATGGAAAGACACAGAACACAGTAGAGTGAACACACTGCCCTGCGTTTGACTCAGAGAGCCGCTGGTCAGCACTGGTCTGCTGGAAGGTACTCAAGCGACTGATTTCTATTTTTGGTACAGATAAAAGAAAGGCCCCTGACCCAGACTGGCCATTCCCTCTAATCAATGCACTGGAAAAATGTTGTCGCTAAGGAGATGTAAAACACAAACAAAAAAAGTGCCAGATCTTCAATGTCATCAGTGATTGTTATGAAAAGCTTGAGAAGTGTTTTTAAAACTGGAGGTTTTGAGGGACACTTGGGCGCTGCTTGTTTTAGTTTTGCTTCTGAACACTGCAGGAGTTTGTCTAAGTGTGGGCTCTTGAATCAGGGAGTCCCACGTTTGGCATGCCTGGATACACTGAAGGTGAGGTTTTTCTGACATTCTCTCACCAATTTGGCAGTTTATTATGCTGGATCTACATATTAAACGACAAATCTCTGCCATAATCACAGGCACTTAACAGCAAAGTTTCTCACAACACGACACAACAGCGTTCACAACACAAAGGTTGGGAAAAAAATTGTGCCAATTAAGTGCCTTTACATTTGCTACTTGTAGTGTTTTCAAGTTAAAAAAAACAAAAGAACAAAAAACAACCTTGCTGTAATAATTGTTTAAAGGCTTGTAGACTCCAATATCAATATGTAATGCTGGAAAAAAGTGAAATTAGCCTGAGCCCAGAGCACAGGATCTGAAAACATGGACATGTTTCAGCAGTGCTCCTTTGCAGTAGCCTGGTTCTCACACATGCTGATCTGCTATGCATCTCAGTCTGGCCAGTAGGCCTAGCACAACTTCTTCCTGTTCACCTGAGATAGGGAACCAATCATACACTGGCTTTTACCCCAACGCGATGGAGGCAAGCTTAATGTGTGTTTTACTGCAAACTGTGATGCATCCTACTCTCTTTTTCTGCAATCATTGGTCTGATTGGTTGCAGTCATATCTAATGCCTGCAGAGGCATTTTGATCTATGTCTGTTAATCATGTCTTGTGGAGGTTGGAGATGACATTAAATTGGCCATACTGAGATGCATAGCAAATCAGTATGCGTGAGAACCAGGCTAACTTTGCGGGTGTATTCAAGCCCTTTGATTGGCCACTTTCCTCTCCCTTACCCGGTAAAGTGCTTAAAGTGGGGCTGGCCGGTGGTAGCGATGCTGGCCTATGGACAGAAACCCCCTCCACTGTCCCCATGTGTACTACACGGTAGAACGCTCAAACCAAAACACTCCTGCTTAAACAGAGTCAAGTCAAGCTACAACAAAAACACTTGGACATGTATGAGTGCAAGTGGTGGTTTGGATTTGAAAAACATGTCTGGGATATTCTTGAAAGTAGACTAAGCTAGACAGAGAACAATATTATGAATATCATAATATTTATGGGCAATCTTTCCCATACTGTTTAGTGATTGCTTAGGTTTACAACTGTCTGTGGTTATTCATTACATAAATCAGTGCTAAATAAATAAACCTGACTTAACTGAACTTATTATGGTGTGAATTTCTAAAATAGCAGATATTTACATGTATCTAAAATGTTTCAAACCTTACAAAAATCTACACATCAATCTAAATTTTTTAGGTAAAAGAGACCCAGAATAAAGTCTATGCTACATTGAAACAACAATTGTTCATACCCTGAGGTTAATGCAATTTTCTGATTCATCAAAATATTTGGTAGAATTGCCGCCTCCTGCTCATTACTGGTAATTTGCGGCTGTACAGCTGGAACAGTGATCACTGCTCAACTTGAGAGGAGTCAGATAGATGGGCTATACCCGCTAGAGCGATCACTCCAAGACCCTGTCATTACACTTTGACCTTGAATGTCACGCAGCTTTCAAACAGAAAATAAAAAAGAAACAAATGCATAACAAACTTCTTCCCTCAAAAGAAGGCAGTTCCCCTTGCTTTCACAGTAGGCCTCAAAAGAACATTGTTTACTTCCAGGGTCTCTGTTCAGTCTCTGTGCAAATGGCCACGTACAGCAGTCTATGTTCAAGACACCTTTTAAAATAAAACCGCAGGACAAAACAAAAGCTCTCTCTCAGATTAGAAAATACATTCTTGTTCAACAAGATCTGAATTTGTGAAGTGAGGTTTTTCCTGTTTGGTTGAACCGAGTCATCCTCAGTGTTCACCACTGACCACTCCCTGGACAATCTGTGAGACTCTTTCTCCCAAAGCACAGGTCATCAGGACCAGGAGCTAAGAGTCTCACACACCCGATCACGGAACTCTCTCCGACCACAAGGCCGGCTCCTCTTGGCTTTAAGTCCCAAGCCGCAGGCATGACAGCTCGTTGGCATCTTGCTCGAGTTCACTCTCACTGCCATCTCTGGCATGGTACCCTGCAGCTGACTCAAGAGGCAGAAATGTCCTCTGCTGGCCTGGACTGCAGGACCCAGACCCACTCAGAATCCCCATCGTGGAGCTTTGAGTCCTGGAGGAGGGGGAGGACTGTGAGAGCTCTAATCCTGCCTGAGACACCTCCTCCTGGGCCGCCTCGGAGTCTGACTCCCCCTCTTCCTCCAGCGTGAGCTCAAACTGGAACTTGTCAATGCCCGAAGAGCTGAGGCTGGAGCCGCCCCCTCCCTGCCCCCCGGACCTCCCGTCGCTGCTGTCCCGCTCGTCTGGTGTGGGTGAGGGGCTGCGGGGGATCATGCTCTGGTACCACTCCCTGTTGTCCTCCAGGTTGTCTAAGATGTCCTGGGCATCTGGATGCACCAGGTCGGCCCACGTCTCCCAGAGTGGGTGGACAATGTAGTCTATGAAGCCCACCTGGTGTGGAAAAATATGGCATTCAATGTAGTGACATTTATTTATTTATTTAGTTAGAACTGACAAGCCCTAAATCTCTCTAAACTCTAAAGTTTGTCACTAGCAGATTAGCAGAGTATTCCTCCAACCAGTATCTTCTCTATGGAGATGTGTTTGTAGCTAGCGGACTAGCTTAGCAGAGCACTCCCCTCACCTGAGTCTTCTCTATGGAGGTGCTGTGTTTGCTGCTAAGAGATTAGCCTAGTAGAACACTCCCTACATCTGAATCTTCTCTATGGAGGCGCTATGTTTGTCTCTAGCGGACTAGTCTAGCTGAACACTCCCCTACCTGAGTCTTCTCTATGGAAGCGTTGTGTTTGTCACACATGGGGCTGATCTCCATGCCCTTCTCCCGCTCACGGTCCCCCTGGGTGAAGAACTCCACCATGATGCGGTCGGTCCACTGCCGGTAGACCTCCAGGGGCTTGGTGGGGTTGCTCAGGTCAGAACAATGCACCATGTTCTGCAGGACCTGTGGGCAGGGGACAGGGCACACAGAGGCTTCTGTTAAAGCCATGGTTTAATACTACAGAGGGTGTGTGGGTTCAAACTTCTCCACTCTTTTGGTTATCACCGAGGAAACATCCCCTAAATGAGGTGAGGATAGTGTGTTTATTTAGCACAACTGCTGCACAAAAGCATCTGATGGAGTTTACTGCCCATGAACTAAAACTAAGAAGGTGATGAAATGAATAGTAGTAATACACAAATAGAGGCTCGTGGGTAAGGGAGGAAGGCCAGTGCTACAAAACACATACTACTGTGACTGCTATTTCACCTCATTACATGAACTAGGCCCTGAAATACTGAGGTGTTGAAGGGAAGTTCCTCTACAGGGAGTTTCTCTGACCTGTATGCGATCTGAGTAGTTGTCCAGCAGCAGCACGCCCAGACTGGTCACCTTCTTAGTCTCCACCATGGTCTTCAGGTCAGCCAGGAAGTTCATGTGTTTGGACATATCAGTGGCCAACACCTGCAAACACCATGTTCACCTTAGACATTTTATCAGGTGTCATTGTGGGTCAAGTGTGATGCTTTCCAATGCAAGAAAAAAAAAATCCAACATCAGTCACAGACTTCTACAGATTCTAGATGGATGCTTATGCACTCTAGACTGGATAATAATAATTTCAGAACAACTAAGGGGAGCTGTTAGGGACAATGCAAAGGTAGGGTTGAGTAGGGTTGCGTCAGGTTTACACTGGCGTCAAACTTGATTCAGCCAAGCAAAAACAAGTGCCAGAACTATCCAGTTTATTTATTATTTATTTTAAAATGGAGATATATGTTTTAGACCCCATATAAACCCATAACCCACCCAGCTCCTACCATGTTAGTGACCATGATAACCCATTGAGTTCCTACCATGTCAGTGGCCATGATAACCCATTGAGTTCCTACCATGTCAGTGACCAATTGAACGCCTACCATGTCAGTGACCATGATAACCCATTGAGTTCCAACCATGTCAATGCCCATGATAAACCATTGACCTCCCACCATGTCAGTGACCATGATAACGCATTGAGTTCTTACCATGTCAGTGACCATGATAACCCATTGAGTTCCTAACATGTCAGTGACCATGATAACCCATTGAGTTCTTACCATGTCAATGACCATGATAACCCATTGAGTTCCTACCATGTCAGTGCCCATGATAAACCATTGACCTCCTACCACGTCAGTGTCCATGATAAACCATTGAGTTCCTACCATGTCAGTGACCATGATAACCCATTGAGTTCCTACCATGTCAATGACCATCTTGCGGAATGAGAGCCTCTGCTTCTTGCTAAGGTTCTGGAAGATGTCACAGTTCTCCTCCTGCAGCAGCTTAAAGCCCACGGCCAGGTGGTGGTTCTCCAGCACCGAAGCATCATTGTACATCAGAGCCAGCTCCGAATCTGGGCCACACACATGCAGGCAATTCAATTAAAGCAGGCTTCGGGGGGAATAACTCTTCACAGTCTTCAGAGCCCTGTACCATTTCACAACACCTACAAACATAGCCTTACTGTTTCATTTTACATTATAAATCCAAATGAGTTGAAATCCAGGACTGACTGTTTAAAGGGACACATCACCTGTTTTGGGAGATTGGCTCATCTGCAGTCTGGCACTGACATAGATATGAGGATATACTATTCTCTGTGTGTGTGTGGTCACCAGAATAACCCAGAATAAAAGGATATATGTAATATGTACACTATTCTCTTCTCTGAGGGCAATGCCTAGACACCATTAGCCTCTCTTAACATAATCAATGATGGGGACTAGTAGCATGTATCATCCATGACCTGTAGAGGGAGCTATATGCTATACTAGTCTTCATCACTTCTAGTTAATGCTACATTAGGCTAATGGGGTCAAACAGGGCGCTGTTTGCACATAGAAGAGCAGGCCATGTATCTGCTTATGCAGATATGCACTTTTACCAAAAAGTTGGCCTATGCCTTTAATAGTTGTCCTACGCCTTTAATAGTTGGCCTATGCCTTTAATAATTTGGGGCTGTTTTACTAATGATGAAGCCCATTTTAGCGCCATCAGTATGCATTGTGTTGACAATGACACAGCAGGGAGTTATTGAGCAATGAACCAAGAGGGTGAGCAAAGTCAACCTGAAGTACTTTCTGAGAGCCGAGAAGGAGTTGTCAGTTGACTCCTTACTTGTATTGATGAGGAACTGGTTGGACACGCCTGGGTGGTCCACGTCATGGATGGCACTTGCAAACAGAGCGGCCATGATCTCCAGGTCAGTGAAGACCGCCTGGAAGTGAACAGACAAAAATATTTACTCAGCGAGGGCTACAATTTCTCACCCCTCAGACAGCACATGTTGACAGAGAAGGGGAAAAGTGGCTAACGATGTGTCCTGAGCTAACAGTAATGTTTAAGTTTGCCTCAGCCAGTGCCTCGCTGCCAGTGTGGATTGTACTTGCAAAAGAGTGTGTACCTCGAGAGCTGGTCTGGACAGGAGCACATGTGTGGACTGAACCACGTCAGCAGCGTGGATGTTGTTATGGTAGGCGATGTCAGCGTGGTAGTGGTCTTCCAGGGTCATCATGAATGTCAGGAAGGTGTCGGTGGGTATTTTGAAGGACCTCAACAAGTCACGCTCCTGAACAGGACAGAGGGATGAATGGTGCCATCACAAGAAGAAGAAATGAGCAAAAAGAAAGAAAAACACTGACAAACGACTGAAGTAAGAGTTAAAGATGGCCATTCCTGTCTCAAGGTGTGATGATTCTCATGTCTGATACAAGACAAAACACTGTTTGTGTCATCCTCTGTTCACTCAGCTTAATGCCATTTGTCATTAGTGGAAAGTCCCAGACACTATAAATGTCTTGAATTGCTGTGTGGGCTCTCTTTTCCAGATTAAAGCTCTCTGTGTGAGCACTAATTCATAATCTGAGTGTCTAATGCTGAGACATCTAATACTGTCATCATCTATGTCATTCTTCAGCAGACAGGGGGCGTACCTGGAATATGGAGTACATCACCACCGTTAGCGGACGATTCCCTGAATATTCTGCCACCTTGAAAATATCTAGGCCCCATCGGTTAATGTCCTCCAACTCCTACAACATCAGAGAAAAGAAATGTCAGTGTAGCGTTTCTGAGGTCAGACACTGACAGAGCACTGTTTCTATATTGGGTTTGTGTTCTGGAGATTTGACCCTGGCGTTGCTATAGAGAGCTGCACGCAAGAGGCTGACAGCTATCAAATAAAATTGAATTGAATTTTAAAGGCATACTCCACCCTCTTATGAAACTGAGTGCACACCATGCACATATAACTCCAGGTCAGACAGCAAATAACACAATTTCATAAAAAGGTGGCGTACTCCTTTACCAGACCCTCCAAAGAGTTCAGCCAAAAATGCTACGACACATTGTGTTACGCGAGCAGCCCCAGCTGGGCGTGATGTTTGACCTTGGCAAGGCGTTCCTCGTGGTCGGTGGTGACGCCAAAGCGCGGGATGCAGGCGGGCGACAGGCTGGGGCTGTGTGTAAGCTTCTTTACACCACTGATCTGGGACATGGGCCGTCTCTTCTTCTCTTTTTCTTTGGCAGGAGGAGACAAGATCTCCACATCATGCTGCTTCTCTAAACACACACACACACGAATGAATGATTATACAGACAGTAAATAAACAAGAGAACAATAGAGTTTATGATAACAATCCATACAGTATTATCTCACTCTGGAGTAAACAGACAAAGCATTGGATAGTTCATAGATCATAAACAATATTAAATGGCAGCAATTACTATTGCCATTATAAGTCTCTGTCCATGACATGTACAGAATAGATCTTAGACTTGAGAAAAGAAAACACAACAGACAACAGCTGCTGAATGGCACAGGTGTGTGTAGGTGTGTGTGTGTGTGTGTGTCTGTGTGTGTGTTTGTGTGTGTGTGTGTGTGTTGGCCTCCCTCTGAGAGATTCTATTTCTGTAACTGCTAGACAGACGTGCTACGTTATCAGCAGAGATGTCACACAGGCCCCAGCACTCAGCCAGAGAAAGTGCTGCAGATGTGATTACTGGAAGACAGAGATACCACACTTACCACACTTAGCTATATCTGCAGAGGCTGAGAGGAAGGCCATCAGTCTTGCACCAAAGGAAATACCAGGCCAACACAGCGGCCAATCACTCACCTAAGAAAACACCAGGCCAACACAGTGGCCAATCACTCACCTAAGAAAATACCAAACCAACACAGTGGCCAATCAATCACCTAAACATTTTACCAGGCCAACACAGCAGCCAATCACTCACCTAAGAAAACACCAGGCCAACACAGTGGCCAATCACTCACCTAAGAAAACACCAGGCCAACACAGCGGCCAATCACTCACCTAAAAAAACACCAGGCCAACACAGCGGCCAATCACTCACCTAAGAAAACACCAGACCAACACAGCGGCCAATCACTCACCTAAGAATTTTACCAGGCCAACACAGTGGCCAATCAATCACCTAAGAAAACACAAGGCCTACACAGCAGCCAATCACTCACCTAAGAAAACACCAGACCAACACAGCGGCCAATCACTCACCTAAGAATTTTACCAGGCCAACACAGCGGCCAATCACTCACCTAAGAAAACACCAGACCAACACAGCGGCCAATCACTCACCTAAGAATTTTACCAGGCCAACACAACGGCCAATCACTCACCTAAGAATTTTACCAGGCCAACACAGCGGCCAATCACTCACCTAAGAAAACACCAGACCAACACAGTGGCCAATCACTCACCTAAGAATTTTACCAGGCCAACACAGCAGCCAATCACTCACCTAAGAAAGTGCTAGCGATGAATTCGGACACCTGGTTTCCTGAGCGGCTGGTTTCAGACAGGTGAGTCAGCTCTCTGTTCAGCATCCTTTTAAACTGGAAGAAGGACAGCAAACACAATCAGTACACCAGACATTATCCTCTCAATACCTCTCTAGATCTAGATCAGTTTTCAGCCATAACAGTAACAACCACGCACACCTCATGGCACATAACATGGGTTGGAGGTGGAGATAGACAAATACTATTTAAAAAACTATTTCAAATTAATATATATATATATAATATATATATAATTTTAAGATGTAAAAAAAGTCTGATGCAGCTTGTAGGCAACTAGTCCAGGCCATTGCAGTTTTGTGTCTGTCCACTGGAGGGACCCAGCGGCGGCTTTACCACTCAAGTCTCTCCAGGGGTTTAGGTTAGTGCTGTAGCACTTGTGGTTTGGTGCCCTTTAGGTTGTGTACAGACAAAAACATTCCTCACATTTCCTGAAATGTGGTCATGTTGGCTTAACTAAGTTCATGACCAATATCACTACAGGAAAACTTTATGCCTTTATGACAATAATCAACTGCCAAATTTTAAACTTAATAATTAACAGTAACAGTTTTAAAAATCATTTACTGTATATTTATATAATTAACATCTGATTTTAAAATGTTAAAATGTACTATACATTATATAGTATTAAAATATACAAGAAGCAAGTATAGCTGTGTGTGTGTGTGTGTGTGTGTGTGTGTGTGTGTGCGCACATCCTTATTGGAAGCCATCTTACTGGCAGAGTAGCCTGTGTGTGTGTGTGTGTGTGTGTGTGTGTGTGTGTGTGTGTGTGTGTGTGTGTGTATATATGAATGTCATCCCTGCCTCCTTCCGGCGGACTCTCACTTTCCCCTCCTGGACTGCAACCAGCTCTATGGGAGGCCCATGCCAGGACTGACTATCCTAGAGGCATTTCCTAGACACCGTTGCCAGGACCAACTCACCTTCCCTGAGGCTTTGTGACTGACCCCCCCCACAATGGCACTGTCAAATGGACTCTTACTGTTACCCCCATGATCCATCCCACTCCAGGCACTATGTCTGGCTGCTACTGCACTGTCCAGCCATAATTCTTCATAATCACCTATGGACTGACTACCATGTAATGTTATGGGATAATATTTTGGAACTATTATGATGCTTAGCTAAAACCATGGACAACTTGTAGTCTATCATGGTTACTACTGATTGTAATTTTCCTGCATGACCCCTGGCAGTTGGGTTAGCCCCTTGAGCCGTGGATCTACCCAAGGTTTCTTCCTTGACTAACTAAACATAAGGGAGTTTTTCCTGCCCCTGTTGCTCTTGGGTGCCCCTTGCTGTAAAGCGCCAAAAGACAATACTATAGTAAAAGGTGCTGTATAAATACAATACTATTGTAAAAGGTTCTGTATAAATACAATACTATTGTAAAGGTGTTGTATGAATACAATACTATTGTAAAAGGTGCTGTATAAATACAATACTATTGTAAAGGTGTTGTATAAATACAATACTATTGTAAAGGTGTTGTATGAATACAATACTATTGTAAAAGGTTCTGTATAAATACAATACTATTGTAAAGGTGTTGTATAAATACAATACTATTGTAAAGGTTCTGTATGAATACAATACTATTGTAAAAGGTGTTGTATAAATACAATACTATTGTAAAAGGTGCTGTATAAACACAACTGAATTGAAAACAAAGTTTATGTTTGTGCCCATAATGTGTGTTACCTTGTTGGAGGCCTTCTCATTGATACAGTGGCCTACGCATGTGTATGTGTGTGTGTGTGTGTGTGGTGGGTGTGTGTGTGTGTGTGTGTGTGTGTGTGTGTGTGTTACCTTATTGGAGGCCATCTCACTGACAGAATTGCGTGTCTGCAGCGTCTCCAGCTGGTCCAGACACCAGTCCAGCTCCTCCAGCGTCTCAATGGCGAGTTTCTGACACGTCTCATCTGGTAAGCACAGAGGGACACACAGCACAGAGGGACACACAGCACACACACACACAAAGAGACACACAGCACAGAGGAACACACAGCACACACACACACACACAGAGGGACACACAGCACACACACACAGCACAGAGGGACACAGCACACACACAGCACAGAAGGACACACAGCACAGAGGGACATGTTCAGATGATTCTGGAAACTTTCTAAAGAAGTATAACATTGTACAGAATGATGTAATATGTAGATACAAATGATTTGTGGGAGCAAGAACACAGACCACTATACCAATACACACAGTAGGATTTATTTGTGCATTAACACTGTGCTAGTACTGTGATATAAGTTTATGTAATATATGTTTATTACTCTCAAACATGTGTACATGTTATGTATAATGTGTCCTGTCAGGGCTGGGCTTGTTGGTCAGCTGCCTCTCTTAAAGCATTTCACCGCTGAGGCGAGTGCTGTTTCATTCTGTCAGGCAGACAGCCTCTGAGATATTCCTCAGTAGAACATCACTTCTCATTGGCTAATGAGTTAGCAGTCTAACAGCGAGCCTGCCAGGTTACACATCCACACTTCTGACCGCCTCATAAATCACCTCAGCAGCGCTCCATCAGACAGCTCACGCTGGGGAGTCCACATTTAAATCCAGACAGCTTTAATGTGTCCTGTCACACAGTCATCACACAGGCCGTTCATTTCCTTTAGGAAAAGGGCCACTGAAATATCTCTATTCACTGTTCATGTCATTTCAGCTGCCTGTACATCATGAGCGCTGTTGGGCACCTCATGCTCCACTCACCTGGTAGGTTTGGCTTGCACGACGACGGAGGTTTGTTTCCAGATTGTCTCCTGTTGAAAACAACATGGATGAGTACGGACAAAAGACAATACTCTCTCAGCCAACTACTGCTTTACTTGACTTTATTTGGGGAGGGAGAGACTCATTGAATATATGTACAATAAATAGCACATTTAAATATAAGTAAATGGCATAGATACACAAATCGAACAGCATAAACAAAAGCAAAAAAAATAAACAAATCGCGTACTTGTTGCCAATGTGATCCTGTAGGTGAGTTAAGAGAGCAAAGTTGCTTCTGACGGTTCTTAGACTGGCCAGGACCTGAAAGAGACACGTTCATTTAGTCAGACTGCTATTGGCTGATTCAGTGCACAGCTGCATTTGTGGCCATCATCACAAACATAGATCAGAACAAGAGATCAGGGAGCATTTCCAGCCATGGTCCTGTTGCCTGAGCTCGCCAAGTACTGTCCGTAGGAAGAAGAAGAAGAAGAAGAGAATCTGGTACAACTTAGACTGAGCAGCGAACCAACAGCTTGCGCTCAGTCACACTGAAAATGATCTTATGGTGCAACTCAGTTAGTGGAAGCTGCCACCTCACTATTTGTGTCTAGTTTTTTAGTCAATATTGTACCAAATTCTCTCATTCCTCTTCTGACAAACAGCACTCAAACAACAGGGCCATGATTACAAATACTCCAGACTACGGCTTTAAGGCACTGTGCAACTTGCACGATTACTACACTACCCAGCAGGCGAATGTGCTTACCTGTGCAAAAGGTGTGACAATCATGTCCTCTCCGTGTCTGCAAAGCCAAAACAGAGGGTTCATTGGTGTGATATGAGGCAACAGCAGCAGGGTCTGTTGAAGGACTGAAGCCCTTACAGCAAACTTTAGCACACAGCAGGGAAGGAGTCATGCTCAAGGCTAGGGATGCCAGCAGCCACAAACAACATGCTTGGCTTCACTTATTTGAACTGGCACTCTAACCTGCTGCACACCAGACTGCAGTCTCTGCATCCAGCGAGTTCACCAAACGAGTGAGATTTGTGCTCCAGAACACATGTGCACATGTTTGCCATGCATGTTCTGCCAGTGCTTTGCGAGTCTATCTGTGTTGGTGTGTGCCGTGTGCTTTACAGGGGTTCGGGGGCACCTGTGTTGGTGTGTGCTTTACAGGGGTTTGTGGCACCTGTGTTGGTGTGTGCTTTACAGGGGTTTGGGGCACCTGTGTTGGTGTGTGCTGTGTGTTTTACAGGGGGTTGGGGCACCTGTGTTGGTGTGTGCCGTGTGCTTTACAGGGGTTTGGGGCACCTGTGAGTGTACTAGTGAAGAAAGCTGTTTTGGAGTGGGACAGGACATGTCAGTGCATGAGGGAATAAAGAACAGACAAAGAAAGAGACTTTGCACACTCTCTCACCGCGGCAGCCAACTGACTTCAAAGTGTTTTTCGCTCTCCTCCCTTAAAAACAAATAGCAAAGTGTGACCTACACAATCTGTGGTGGGGTCAGGACTGTGAGCCCTGACATCCACACACTCTGAGCACTAAAGTGCACAACACCCCAAATCAGGATGATGGTGAAACAGTCGATTGCACTTTTGAATTTGAACTGAGCAATGTAGAATGCCTCAGCGTCTGTTGTTACTGCGTCAGAAGAAGAGTAATGACGCAAGGCTCAGACCCCATTTCCAAGCTGTTTTCTAAAGGGGTGTGTTATGAATATCATGAAATACTGGTACTTATTATTGCAATCTTATCATTTTTAAAATCTTACTGTGAAATTAAAGTCGTTAAGATCACACAAGCCAAGTAGACAAAGTACTCAGATTAGATTCCATGTACAAATGATAGAATTTATCTGAAAGAAATCTGCAGACTGAATAATCCTGAGTGTAATCTAATGCTTCCAACAGCAAGCTACTCAGATGATGAGATTCTCCTGGAAAATGTCCTTGCAAAAGGGCTGCAAAGTTTGTGACTGTAAATGACTTGCAACCGTAAGTGCAACCAGTTATGTCTTAAGAATCCAAATGATTTTTAACGTTGACTCAACAGCAAGAGCGGAAACTAAACATTATGGTTCAGCATTACCTGCATACTTTGATTAGCTGTATGTCAGCATTGGTTAAGTCTAAGCATTAAGTGTGTGGAGGTGTAAGACTCAGACGTACAGCTCACTGGTGGTGGACGAGTTACGGGACATGGTCTTGGGCGACAGGTCGAAGTCGGAGTCGGAGCGGTACAGGAAGGACTCGCGGCGCTGGCTGTGTGGGTAGTTGGCCTGCAGGACCAGCCCTGAGCCCGGGCTCGCCTGGGGATCCAGCGGACTGCGCCCCACCGATAAGCCATTCTCAACGTCAAAACTGCAAAAGGGAGAACACACACACACACACACATTTAGATAATTTTGACAAATTACAGTGTAACAGCGTCACAGTGGATTTCAGCTGATGTTAGCACTGTGATGATAAAAAAGGCTCTTAAGATGTGGAAGACGTCCTCATATCCAAGTCCTGGGTTGAGCATTAGCCTGCTGTGGCATACTGGGGGTAGGAGATGCCCTTGATCCTTACAGTTACAGTCTGGGCCAAAACCAGTTCTTACCAGTAAGCCTAACACAATACCACTTAACAGCTGCTTTAACCATTTTTGTTTCAAAGCTGTGACAAATTGGAGTACGCTGTAGGACTGGCGTCATTTTGATGTCAATGCTAACCTCACTGCATACGTCAGACTCACAGACCAGACCACAAAGTCACTTTCTTACTGCTGGTGTACCAGTGAGAGAACATGGGAGAAGCCCCAGAGTTCAACACTGTCAAGTTTACCCTGCGGGTGTGGCAGGGTCACACACCGGGCACGGCCATGAGAGCTCGTTTACAGAGCATTCCTGATGATAATTAAGTAGAGTTACTGCACCTCAAAATCAAGCGTGTGTGTTTGAGTGTGATTGTGTTGCCAAGATGGTCTGTGAAAGTATACCAAGACAAACAGGCCCTGGGCAACCGATCCAGAGGGAAGCTGTGCTGAACCTGACTTGCCCTCCTCATGACTTACTGACACCTCTTATCTGCACTCCAGTGATTACTTAATCTCAGAAAAATGCGGTATTATGGATTGATGCACAGTATATCAAATGTTTCTGACAGTTGTTCAGGAAGATAGGCTTTACAGAGCTGCGTAGGACTGCACTGATTCATTTCCCATTATCTTAACCAGCTGCTCCTGTGAGAGGTGTGTTTAGTGCTGGTGAAGGAGGATTGGCTCAGTTATATACACAATGGCCAATGAAAGGATCCCTCTGTGCTGTTTAGTGGGCTTCTCCTTGCCCTGGGGAGGGCAGCACCTCCACAGGGGACCATGAGATGGTGACACCCCCCCCATTCCATCACCCCCACCCCACTTTCAACTCCCCCTCCCTCCACAAGAGTCAGAGTGAGGCTCAGCTAACCACTCACTATATCAGCCCACAACACACGTGGGGATCCATGTTTACACTTTTGAGTGCAAGATCCATGAAGGTCCACAGATCGCATGACTAAATGGCAACATAATGCTAATGTAGCACAACACATATATGAAACACAGATCACCATCATCATCATCAACATCATTTTTGATGATGAAGAAGAGATTCTAGAAGCTAGCTAACACTCCTATCTGTTTCCTAGACACCCAGTGCTAAGTCCCAGGGGACGGCCTCCTTGTCGTCTGCTCGTGCCGTCCGTCAGAAAGGGCTGAGAATAAAAATAGTTCTCCATAGCGCTCAGAGAGAGGGAGAGAGACAGAATGAGAGAGAGAGAGAGCCTTTCTATTTACAGGTTGTCAGGTACACACAGTGCTGCTTGGTTAGACTCTGACTAAGGCCTCTCAGGCAGCTACCGCTATCTCAGGCAGCTACCGCTAGTATCTACCGTTACAAGTGTTGCTATTGCAAAGACTGCCACTGTTAGCGCTACCACTGCTAGTGCTGCCACTGTGAAGACTGCCATTGTTAGTGCTTCCACTATAACTGCAATACTGCCGCTGTTGCTGTTTCTACTGCTCAGAAATGTAAGGCTTTTTAAGGCAATACTAAATCAGTAGCATCACAAAAGCCATACATGATCACTCCATTTTCTAAACACAGATCTCCCACTTAACCTCTAGAGGCCCATGGTCATGGCACCAAGAACAGCAAGATTGAATTAAAATAAGAAATGTAGCCATTTTAGCAGCCAAAAAGCCATGTGTTATCAACAAAACTAAAAAAAAAAAGACTTCTGTTTTGAACAGTGTATGACCTCACAGTATGTGTTTGATCCGCGGAGCGAGGGAAGATAAACAGGGTCAGGGGTCATCAGGCAGCTTTGGAGAGACATCAGGCCCCGCAGGAAGTCACAGCTCTCAGGAAGTGACACATTACTACTGTGTCACAACCGGGGTTGGTACCATGAAACCACACTTATATAACAACCAAGAGATCTCTGAGGACAGAGAAGGGCCCCAGCATTGCTTGCCTGCATCAGCCTCACCTGAAGGGCCTATCACATTATATATCCTCAACCAAAAATACATTGCATAGTTTATATATTTGTTCATGACAACAACGGCTTAACAACATCGGCAGGATAAAGAGTTACAAACATCCTCACAGCAGAATCTCCGCAGGCAGACCTTTTGTTACACTAACAGCCTGGAGCTGTGTGTGTGTTGTGTAAGGACAGTGGAAAGCTTTTAAATGAACTAGGGCATGATGCTCATGCTCCTTCTCTTTTGGGGAAACCTTGGATTTCTGTGCGTGTGTGTGTGTGTGTGTGTGTGGTGTGTGTTGGTGGGGTTTATGACAAATAGTGACCACAAAACCACTTACACATCACTGGAGTTGACCATGCTGATGCACACACACACCACACACACACACACACACACACACACACACACACACACAGACGCTCCATGCATACCAAGAATACAGGACACAGGGCTGCACTTTGTGCTCTTGTTCTCCTTTCAAGCTCATCGCTGGGAAGTGACAATGGAGGCAGCGTGCGTCATCAAGAAGGCCAAGGAATGAGGAGGAGATCAAGGTGACCTTGACTCTCTCCCCACCCCAACCAATCCCTGCACCACACACACACACACCCAGCCACAGCTGGTCCAGACCCTTTGTGTTGTTTCTACTGACGCAATTCTGAAAGAGCGAATGCCAAACACACAGTGACACGCCACAGAAGTGTGCACAAGCACACACACAGGCATGCAAAAGTGTTTATCTGATCGCTCCCAAAGTTCTGAGCCCAAGAAGCTAAAATCCAAATGAGCTCCAATCTAACAGTATTACGCAGGGATGAGAATGGTCTTGGAGACGCACAATGCCAGATTTACCCCAGACACAACAACAACATATACGGATGTAAACCTAACCAGGACAAACCAAGAAAAGGGCATTTTCAGGGACTGCAGACATAATACAAGAACTAAAGAATAGTATTATATAACACTGTAAATAACATTACACAACAAAAAAAGTAATAAAACATGAGACCACTGATGTGTGCATTCAGTGCAGAGAATTAGTGTACGCCAGTGTTCAGAGTGGCACAGGAGAGGCCTGTAACTCTATGACAGTTTAACATGTTTACAGTGATATGGATTACAGGCATTAAGTTGCCATTGTTACAGTGCATTGAATTGCTCAAAAAACACTGACACACAGGCGGAACTAATTTGACCAAGGTTAATAATAATAATAATAATAATAATAATAATAATAATTTGACAAAGGTTAATAATAATACTAATTTGACCAAGGTTACACTTAAACTCAATCATCCCCAATCTTTCCCCCGGAGTCTGAAGGGGATCTTCTGAGGAATGAGGGAGTAAACTCTGGACACTAAGGGCGTTATTCCATCTATAGATCACAAAGAAGAGAACGGTAGAGGCGTTCTTTAGGAATTTCATCCTGACATATTGATAACGCTGGTGTAACAAGTACAATGTCCTCCCTGCGCCCTAAACCCTGAGTCCTCATGGACGGACTCACACATGATTGGGACACCACCTGTGCCAAATCGTTCGGTTAACAACACTAGTCACGTTGCAACCACATTTCTGTTTTTGTTTCATGGCAATTGTTTACAGGTGCGTTTCATGACGTTTCCGTGCTTCCCCAGTGATTCACGTCACAACGCTATGAACTGTGGGTAATTCCTTTCAGCAAAGTCTGCATGCTATGTAGACTTTACGAAAGGGATCAGAAAGGGTGCAACCGAGCCCTCGTGCACTTCAGAGTTTGACAGCAGGACACTCCTAAACCCTCGCTATCTCGCGTCTGTGAGTCTGTAAGGGCGGACTTTGAGCCTGGGCCCCCGAGTCCCCGCTGAAGCCTTGAGGCAGGCCACCACCGAGGCTGCCCTGCCCAAGACGTGATTGACAGGGCCGGAGACGCACAGAGAGCAGGCAGCCCTGGGAACCAGGATCAAGGGCTCAGAAGATCTGAGAGTGCTGCTGCCTGCTGTTTTCCCACTGCTGCTGGGCGGGGATGTTATCTCCCGTGAGCACCCTCTCACAAAAACACTGCACCGCAGCCAGAGCATCTGTCTGACTCTGATGCGGTCCTGGTCTGGCGTGAGCCTGGCACACACTAGGGCCGCATCCGTCTCGGCCTCGGGGGCATCTGTCTGACTCTGATGCGGTCCTGGTCTGGCGTGAGCCTGGCACACACTAGGCCGCATCCGTCTCGGCCTCGGGGCATCTGTCTGACTCTGATGCGGTCCTGGTCTGGCGTCACCCTGGCACACACTAGGGCCGCATCCGTCTTGGCCTTGGTGGCAGCATGGGGTTGTTTTCTTTTCTCCTCCAACAACAGCATGAGAAACAAACTCTGCGGGTCTCAGGAAGAGGGCAAATGTGTGTTGGCCACAAAAACACACTCATGCTCTGACAGAGATCCTTAAAGCGCCAGCCTCACACAAAGGAAGGAAGAGGGATGCACAGGGAGGCTGTCAATACCAAATACCCTGGCTCAGCCCGACAGACCATAATAAGCCCTGTGCTATGGAGCTGTGGTCTAAACAACAAGAGGTTCACAATAAAGAATTTCCAGCTTTTTTTCTATGGCATTTATAGAATATACATACTACCTGCAGTATATTTTGTCTATACATTATACATTATACTGTGTTGGACCCAAATATTATCTGTGACCCAAGGTTGAGTATATTGGCAGACCTCTGTTGGCTTGTTCTTGTGACTGTTTAAATTGTTGAACTGGTAACAGAGCCACTGGCAACAGCAGTGATCTGTTGATATGGTGGTCAGTTCTCTGAGCTGGGCCCGGTGTGTCCACACTATCAGTCCTTCCATGCACAGAAGCACCAAGAACCCACAGTCTTAATAATGACCAACAGAATAGTGATCAAAAAAACACACCATGTTTATCAATCATGTGCAAGACGAATTCAGAGACAAACCCTTCCAGCATGTAAGCTACTGTATGAGGCATGATAACTGAGATTGGTTTAGTGGCATAGCACACATAGTCTCAAATGCAAGCTCACTCAGAGAGTGTAAAAATGACCCCATAGAGCACAGAGACCCACACAGAGAGCCACACACAGAACAAAACTACCCTATCTGAGCCAAGCTGGACACGGCATTCCAAAGACAGCCAATCAGAGCAATCTCCACCCTATGTCACTGTTCTGGAGTTGTTAGTGTATAAACTTCCCACCTCTGTCACCATCTGAAGATCAACCAATCACGATACCAATAGAGACAATCTCATCAAAGGTCAAAGAGGAAAGATTGAGGAAAAGGTTTTCTAAAAAATATCCCTGAAGTCAACATTTCATCTTGTTAAGTGTAGATGGGACCCTAACTGACACAAGAAAGATGAGAGAGGAATGTTAAGCACCACACAAATGGCTCTTGAGCTATAAGCCAAAACATTAACACACAGAAAAAGCATAAGGTAGCAGAACAAGAGTGTGATTTAAATGCCTTTCAACACACACCCTTCACTGAGCTCAATGCAGATCTGCAGATTAATATGCAGCGTGTCCCTGGGAAGACCTTTCATCTGCCACACTGCATTCCAGACAAACACACACACACACACACACACACACACACACACACACACACACACACACACACACATTCTGACACAATGAACACACTCAGACACACAGACATATCGGCAAGTGTGCAAACACTTACATACACAAACACACCCCCACACAAAAAGGGGTGCAACCACAAACACACACACACACACACACACACACACACAGGCCATGTTAATGGAATCAGAGCCTTGACTTGGGGAATGCAGCCGCTGCGTTCCAGAGAGTTTACCCATCAGCCCCTGTGGCGTGGCGTGACGTCAAAGCTCCCCGCCGGCCCGTCTGGTGGGTCGAGAGGAACGACTATGGGCAGGCAGGGGCATGTGGTGGTGCCACTTGAGCTTCTGTGTGTTCTCACTCTCTCTCTCTCTGACACACACACACACACGCACACACACACACACACACACACACACACACATGCGCACACACGCACACACACACGGCCCACACCTGCTTTCAAACAGAGAACAGACAGGGAAAAAAACCCTGCTTCAGGGTAAAACACAAAACCACAAGTGCAGAAGCTACTGTTGATTACAGACAGATTAAGAAATGGGGCGAAAGTTAAATTAATCAATTTAAATAATAAAAGAAGTATTAATCTGGTTGATGGATAAATATTCCTATTTATGCATTTGGCTTAAACACATTTGTCCAAGTCTGACACTCAACATATCAACAGAGCACTAAGCTGAACCTTGTGAATGTTCAGACTCAAAGGAGAAATCTGCTGTGAATCGATTCATCTCCCTGCTGCTCCAGGTCACTGATCACTGTCGTTTGGAAGAAGAACGCAGCAGTTTGATCCAACATAGACTGAATAATGAATTGACAGCTAGCGTCAACTGGATTGGTAACTGGAAGTAAGTTACTCAGTCCAACATGGACTCCCAAGAGGATTATGGAGTGCTCTAACGAGAGATGAGTCTGCTTAACGACAACCCCTCCCCCCTCGCTTAATAAACATCCTGCCCACACATTTATCCATAAACAATCACCATCATACACACACACACACACACACTCCAAAAAGAAATGCAATAAAATAAGGATAGGATGACTGGAACGTCACTAGATTGGTTTCCAGCAAACTTCAGCATCAGTTTCCCAGCAGCTTGTTTACTCTACTCCAACATCAGTACTCTAGTTTACTCTGAAGCACTCCCTGGTCCATCAGTAATACTCTAGTTTAATCTAAAGCGCTCCCTGGTCCATCAGTAATACTCTAGTTTACTCTAAAGCACTCCCTGGTCCATCAGTAATACTCTAGTTTACTCTAAAGCGCTCCCTGGTCCATCAGTAATACTCTAGTTTAATCTAAAGCGCTCCCTGGTCCATCAGTAATACTCTAGTTTACTCTAAAGCACTCCCTGGTCCATCAGTAATACTCTAGTTTACTCTAAAGCGCTCCCTGGTCCATCAGTAATACTCTAGTTTACTCTAAAGCGCTCCCTGGTCCATCAGTGCTCTAGTTTACTCTAAAGCACTCCCTGGTCCATCAGTAGTACTCAGTACTCAGTACTCAGTATTCAGTATTCAGTACTTAGTATTCAGTATTCAGTACTCAGTATTCAGTATTCAGTACTCAGTAGCAGTTGCAGGTAACACCTGCAGATTCTGATGGAATTCTGCTGGCAGTGATCCTGCCTTGAAGGGCCAGATTGGACCCAGGGCTCCTCTGGCTCAGGTTGAGTTGCGTTTCATAAGGACAGGCAAAGTCCAGTGGCTCAGAAACACACCTGCTCTTGATCGCTAATGGCTTAGTAATAAGCATCTGGTTTGTGCTGCATTCCTCTCAGTCCATTAGGGAAAGATGGGGATGGGGGGCAGTGTGCGTGTGTGTGTGTGTGTGTGGGGGGGGGGGGGGGGGGGGGGGATGGGGGATTAATAGGACTGTTGGGGTTGGTTTTGGGGAGGGTTTTATTGAGTGTGTGTGTGTGTGTGTATGTGTCTAAGGGAGCTGTGCTACGATGGCATGCAATGGGACTGTGTGATCTGATGATGTGTAGACTGGTGATTAAAAGGCTGCAGAGAGACCCGAGAGTTTCTAATGGCCAGAGACCAGAGAGACCAGAGGAGTTTCAAATGGCCAGAGACCAGAGAGACCAGAGGAGTTTCAAATGGCCAGTGACCAGAGAGACCACAGGAGTTTTAAATGGTCAGTCTGTGGAGGCTCCAGAGACCAGAGGAGTTTCAAATGGCCAGAGACCAGAGAGACCAGAGGAGTTTCTAATGGCCAGAGACCAGAGAGACCAGAGGAGTTTTAAATGGTCAGTCTGTGGAGGCTCCAGAGACCAGAGGAGTTTCAAATGGCCAGTGACCAGAGAGACCACAGGAGTTTTAAATGGTCAGTCTGTGGAGGCTCCAGAGACCAGAGGAGTTTCAAATGGCCAGAGACCAGAGAGACCAGAGGAGTTTCAAATGGCCAGAGACCAGAGAGACCAGAGGAGTTTCTAATGGCCAGAGACCAGAGGAGTTTCAAATGGCCAGAGACCAGAGAGACCAGAGGAGTTTCAAATGGCCAGTGACCAGAGAGACCAGAGGAGTTTCAAATGGTCAGTCTGTGGAGGCTGGGGATGTGCTCAGCACTGCTCTCAACACTAAGCACTCAGCACTTGGCACTCAGCTGCTTGCTAAAAATGAGCCTTTTGCTTTACTGTAACTACATGTGTATCTCACACACACACACACACACACACACACACACAGGCACACGTACGCGCACACACACACACACACATACGGGTGCACATGGGTGCGCACACACACACACACACACACACACACACACACACACACACACATGCAGACACTAACACACACACAAATATCATTTACACTCCACAGCAAACTAACACGTTTGGATGTTTTAATCACACAGACATACAAGATGACAGATCAAAAGCCACACAGAGAAGCTGCTCTGACAGGAATGGATTACAGAAAGTGCTTGGTGGTTGACTCACTCACATTCGTCACACTTAACCCTGACGCTCGGTGGAAGACTATGAGGAACAGAGTGAAGGCCAGACAGAGATGTACACATACTGAGACCCCAAGCATGGAAGAAGTTCTGAGACTAAGACCCACACACTTCTACTGATGAGGCCAACACACACTCACTTTGGAGATCAAAACCCACACACACATGTCTAATGATGAGGCCAACACACACTCACTTTGGTGATCAAAACCCACACACACACGTCTAATGATGAGGCCAACACACACTCACTTTGGAGATCAAAACCCACACACACACGTCTAATGATGAGGCCAACACACACTCATTTTATGGTGGTGATGAAGCTTGTTCACTCTCTTCCTTTCTCTCTCTCTTTCTATTCACGCTCTCTCCATCCCTCTCTCTGTCTTCTCTCTCTCCCTTCTCAACAAATCTTTTTCTCCAATCCTGCCCTATCTGTTCTTTCTTTCTTTCTGACTTCTTCTTGTGCTCTCTATCTCCTCTTCCCCCTTCCCTCCATCTACATTTCTCTCTCTCCCTTTCTCTCTCCCTCTCTCTCTCTCACCCCCTCCCTTCTCTGAGCGTGGACAAATAGACATGCCCCCCTCTCCTCTTCACTAATAGCCTATTAGGCACCTAGTGGAGCTGGTCTGTTTATAGCGCTCCAGCATTGATCCCTGAGCCTCAAAACGCCCGTAGCCCATCCAGCGCACCAATTAGCCAGACCACCCGACTGGCCACGCGGCCAGCAGCGCTCGATCACCGGATCAGATCCACGCTGGACTCCGGCCCGCTCCGCCCCGTGCCGAGGCTGTGTGAGGCCCTTCTGCAGAGGGCTGGAGGTTTGGCAGGGCCACTTCAATCAGGAGGGGACCGGTGCGTTTCAATCGGGGGACGCTGGGGTGCCCCAGGGGGAGACGGGTGCCAGCGCTTCCTCAGCAAATTAGGAGATTGATGGACAGGCGGCAGGCCAGTTAGGCAGGAGAGCAGAGGGCATTGTGGGAAATGGGAGCAGTGAACAGAGAGCATTATGGGAAATGGGAGCAGGAAACAGAGGGCATTGTGGGAGCTTGGAGAAGTAGTAAGCTTTTCAGCTTTTCTTTGTACACAGCTCTGGCCAAACCTGGATCTCACACACACACGCGTGCACACGCACACACAAACAGACACATACGTATACACACACACAAACACACACACACACACACACACACTATACTGTCCATATGCACAGGCACACACACACAGCACTGGCCTAACTTGGATTAAGAAAACACAGACTCCAACAAAAAGACTCCAAACACACAGTTCACTGGCAAGCACAGACAATTAAGAGAAACTTATACTTTGCACTGCATACTGTACACTCACATACACACAAACAGGCACTGGCACGCGCGCACACACACACACACACACACACACACACACACACACACACACACACACACACACACATACAGGTGCTAGCAGCAATAAAGCCACCTGAAAATTTGACTGGTAAACACAGGGTCTGTCTATGGGGCAGCATTTACCCAAACACACACACATACACAGACACACACACACACACACACACACACACACACACACACACACACAAGTAGATATCTTGCCTTCATATCGACAACAGGAGTCTTTGTCTGTGACCATGGTTGTCTCTGCGCTCAGGGCCTTGACGTCACATGTGGTTTCAGCTTACAGTTGGATTGGACTCCCACTGGAGATAAAAGCAGCAGACGGGGCCACCATGCACCCCAGATAAAAGCCTTCATATGTCCACAAACACACACACACACACACACACACACACACACACACACACACACACCACACACACACACACCATTCTGAGATAGGAGCCTGGAGTAGTCCGGTGTTGGCCCACAGTGGTTTCAACTGCTGGCTTAAAGGCTATGGACTGGTCTTCTCTTTTCATTTACCAAAACATAACAGACAAGAGCTTAGAGAGATCAAGACATAAGGGCTTCATGGAGTTATGCACACACACACACACACACACACACACACACACAAACATGTGCTACATTTAACTGTGGTTACAAACACATATACCACTAGAAAACTTTGAGATGCTAAATTCTGCCTGTGCTCTCTTTCAAAGCTGTGTGAGAAAGTACATCACTCAAAGCAAACACTCTTACACACACACACACACACACACACACAGACACACACAATCACAGAGCCTTTTTCTTTGTGAAGATTTGACTGCAGAATCCACCAGACTGAAAGAACACACACACACACATTTGTGGACCCTCTCCCCCCCCATGTGCAGACCCAGCTGAGGAGTGCACAAGAGGCTTGTTAAAGACTCTTGCATCATTCATAGGGTTTCTCAGCACTACTTCATGACACTGGCCACAATAACCAGCTGGGCAGACACACACACACACACACACACACACACACACACACACACACACACACAACCTCTGGGTCCCTGAGGGCAGATAAGGAGACAGCCCTCAGAAAAATCTCATAACTACAGAAAGTCACATCCATGAAAATGCATTAACACACGCACGCTAAGGCACACACACACACACACACACACACATACACACACACACACACACACACACACACAAGAAATAGCGTCTGGGAGTATTTTGCAGGTGTGAGATCTCTGCAGACACTTCACTGACTCTCACGCTGTTTGAATGAGCATAAAGAGCCAGGTGCCCTCAATACACACACACACACACACACACACATACACACACACACACACAACAGACTACTTTCTACCACTCTCAGTTCAGAAGACTCCCCTTCAGTTCCTTATGTTTCCGTTTCCTTTTGACTCTCTGAGTCTAAATGTAATTCCTCCAGTTTAAAAGCTCAGTTTGACAGTTAGCCTCTTCTTCTTCAGAAAGAGCTTTTGTTTTCAAACTCATGTGGACCTCGGCTACCTCTGCTCTCTGCTAGCAGTCCTGGGAACACAGTGTTCTGTTTGCAGATATATCATCTCTCTAGGGTTTGCATTTCTGCAATGCAAATAACAAGCACCAGACATGGCAAGTGCAGCACTTGAGTTCAGTTCAGCTCAGCTGTTTGTACTCATGCATTTGACTCTAATTGGACTCATTGGTGTGTGTGTGTGTGTGTGTGTGTGTGTGTGTGTGTGTGTCGGAGTGGACAGACGTCTCAACTCTGTCCAGTCTCCCCTATGTGCATCAGCATGTGCTCAGTGTTAGCAGAGGACCTGAATGAGGCTGTTCTGGTTTTGCCATGAGTGCACACAAGACATCAACACA
>PYXC01000633.1:115000-122500 GCA_015244755.2 Tenualosa ilisha | reverse complement strand
AAGACACTAGATAAAAACACTAGATGCTCACTAGATACTCATCCTAGCATACTTAAGTACTCTAGTGAGGTATTTTTACTTAGTTGCTACTCATCTCTGGTATATAACATGACTACGTGAGTGTAGATGTGTGTGTGTGTGTGTGTGTGTGTGTGCGAATGACTGTACCAGTGTATATACGTGACATGAGTATGTGTGAGTGGATGCATATGCATGAACCTCACGACTGATTGTGTATGTTCCTGTGTTTGTGTGGTGGCAATGCAGGGGACTTGATATTTAAACACAGCAGAGAATACAACACTCGTTAAACGTCTGTGTGTTGCTATAAATATACTTGTGTGCGTCTGTACAGCACGTACTGTACATGTGTGTGTGTGTTTTTGCTTTCCTGTGTCTTTTGTTGGTAGTACACTCTGACATTCCTCTAATTTGCTCAGGCTATTTGTGTGTTTAGTATATTTTGGGCAAAGTAAGGTCAGGACCCCCCCCTGCCCCCCGCCCCCTCTCCTGAGACTCAGTGGTAGTTCCACTCTGATGCTGACATCTAATAACCGTCCCCCCCAAGCTCTGTCCTCTGGCCCAGACCTGGCCAGATCCCAGCCGCAAGTCAGCCGTGTGTGGGGTGAAGGCCCCTGCCCTAGGAACTGGCACAGGCTGTGCATCTACTCTTACTCACCCAGATGTGGCCGTTAACAGCTCCCCCTGTTGGTGGGAGCCTACACTGCAGCATAATCAGCTATAGCCTCCCAACTGCATGCTCAATCATGTATCACGTGTGTGTGTGTGTGTATATACATGCATGTGTGTCTGTGCATGTGCGTGTGCATGTTAGCATGCGTGTGTGTATGTGTGTGTGTGCAGGAGAGAGTGAGCCCTTGATGGGGGGCAGGAGCCCCTGTTCTCTGGGACGTCGGGTTCCCCCTGGGAGCGCAGAGGAAGCCTGACCCGGTGTGGGAAGAGAAGAGGAGTGGAGAGGAGAACAGAGGGACGGGATTGGTCACATGACCACACAGGGGGGCCGAGGGTCACATGATTACAGGCACAACTCCAAACGCACCCTCTGAGCGGGAGCAGAAAAACAATCCCTCTCTTTAGATGGAATAGAATTAAATGACCGGCACACACACACACACACACACACACACACACACACACACACACACACACACATACAATGTTCTTGCTCTCACACACACAAGAGTGGTTCAGGCCTTTTAAGGTCTCCCCCTCTCCCCAAATGAGGGAATCTGAGAGCGTTTCCATGCTGATAATAACTGCAGAACCCACTGCTCTGATCTCAGCGCTCGCGTCACCACATCTGGAAGAGATTCATCTCCTCACGAGCCTCCAAAAATAGCCCTGACAGACCAAAGCACCAGATTTTGAAGTCATTAGAGAGAAAACACCTTCAAGTTCACCAGAGTTCATTTGTAAGGGGCAAGTAAAGGAGCTCCTCCTCACTCAAACACCTGCGTGACGTGACTGCCTCCAGACTCCCCAGCAGGAGCACCCCCCCCCCCCCCCCGCCCCGCCCCCATCCTCCCACCGAGTTCACCTCCAGTTGATTAGCACACAGCTGGCTACCAAACCCAAATAGTGTGCACATGCTGCGGACGCTTGCAGACGTCTTTGCCGGTCATACTTGAGAGGCATGTGTGAGTCAGTACTCAGTCAGTACTCAGTTCTCAGAAGTCGGCCCTGTGTGCAGACGGCTCGCAACACAAAAGCAAGAGGACCATCAGGTCAGGGTCGTACAGTCCTATTTATCTACAAAACACTAATTCAGCATATGGAAATGTGTTAATCTAATGATTCTACTAAAATCTAATTTGCCTCCTGGGTGTTAGAATGGGTTCAACTCTCTTGAGTGAACACACTGATGTCCAACTAAATTAAGCAAACTACAGTTGGATTAGGTTGAAATTAGACATATTCAGAACGACAGAGCTTGATTGATATCACCTGAAAGGAAAATAAAACTTGTGAAATGGTGATAAACAAATGTGATATGATGTCATAACATATAAATACAGTGTAATTCAACACAGCAGAAGCTTATGGCAAAGTATCAGCGTTCATTTGGAATACTGTGTACGCAAGACAAGTTCCTCTGAAAGAGCTGTTCTCAAGATATAGAATGCATAGTGTTCTCACCATATAGAATACATAGTGTTCTCACCATATAGAATGCATAGTGTTCTCACCATATAGAATACATAGTGTTCTCACCATATAGGATGTGTAGAGGTGTTCTTATCATATAGGATGTGTAGAGGTGTTCTCATCATATAGGATGTGTAGAGGTGTTCTCACCATATAGGATGCATAGAGTGATATAGTAGGCCTCATCCCTCATAGACGGACTGCCTGTGTGCTTAGTGCCCTTTTGTACTCACAGTACGCAGTAACAGAGTGCCAACAAGCATGAGTGAAAACAAGCATGAGTGCCAACAAGCACGAGTGAAAGCTCAAACTGTCAGTGCTGACTTGTACCTTCAGTAAGAGCTTCAACAAGATGAAGAAAGCAAGCAGCTGTCAGACTACAATTCACCTCGGCACAGACATTAACCCATCCACATACACACCTGTTGAATCAGTTCACAGAGTGGAACACACACACACACACCTATGCAGCAGCCCCATGGCCTTGATGTGTGAAAACAAAGCACCAACTTTCTCACACACACACACACACACACACACACACACACAACTTGGAGAAAACCTATCCGTGTTCACAAGAAAGACATCAAACAAATTGTACACATACACACACGCACTAGAGATAGTTAAGGAAAACCTCCTGAAGTTCTGTGCTGACAGTTGCGCTGACAGTCATCACGCACCTCGAAAACCACCACTACAAGCAGCTGCTCCTCACTTCTCCTCACTACATACCCAGACACAGCAGAGCAAAGAGCAGTGTTAGACAAGTAGTGACTGCTTCACCTACTGGGCTTCACATTCAGGTTGAAGTCACTGAAGTAGACAATGCACACACACACACACACACACACACACACACACACACCCCTACCCTATACAGGAGTGTCTTCTTGCGGCTCCGTAGCCTCCTGGTAAGGCCCTCCTGGTGAAGAATTTCTCTCTGTTCATCTTGCTTCATTCAGCATTGCATGAGAGAACGTCTAGCAGAACAGTGAGACAGGAGTTTTCTCGAGAGCCACGCCTCTCCTCACACACTTCCATGGTGACCTCCACAACACACTCTCCCACCTGCAGGTAGGCCCCTCCGAGAGGTGTGTGTGTGTGACTCAGAGGACGCACGTCTGTGTGTGTGTTTGTGTAGGAGAAAGAAGCCAAAGAGACATGCAAATGGAAAGTCGGTGTTTCCAGAGGAGCCAAGTGATGATGTGCTGGAAAGAAAAGCCCAATATGAGAAGGCTGAGGGTTGGTGGGATGGAAGAAAGCCAATATGAGAAGGCTGAGGGTTGGTGGGTGGGGATGGATAGGTGGGGACGGAAGGAAAAGGTGGGGTTGGATGGGGGGGGAGAATATGAGAGGTGGGGGTGGGTGGGGAGGTGAAGGGAAAGAAAAGCCCAATATGAGAAGGCTGAGGGTTGGTTGGGTGGGGGTGGGGAGGTTGGGATGGGGGTGGGGGGACGGAAGGAAGGGGGTGGATGGGGTGGAGGAGGAATGAGAGGGGGGTTGGTGGGTGGGGATGGAGGGTGGAGGGGTGTGGGGGAATCTCAGTCTCACATGGCAGCAGCCCTCCCTCACAGGTCCCGCTGCAAGTCTGAACTCGACTGTCAACTCCACTCAGTTCTCCCTGCCCTGCAGTCCAACCCCTTTAATTGTACATCAGAGGAGAGAGAGACAGAGAGAGAGAGACAGAGAGAGAGAGAGAGAGAGAGAGAGAAAAAGAGAGAGGAGGGAGAGAAGAAGGGGCCCCTGATTTGTCTCAGCTCGTTATTAAGCTTATTATTTCAGCTCATCTCGTTATTAAATGTGGAGGACAATACTCTCTCTCTCTCTCCTCTCTCTCTTTATCTCTCTCTCTCTCTTTCTCTCTCTTTTCTCTCTCTCTCTCTCCCTTCTCTCTCTCCCTCCCTCTCTCTCTCCCTTCTCTCTCTCTTTATCTCTCTCCCCTCTCTCTCTCTCTCCCTCCTCTCTCTCTCTCTCCCTCCTCTCTCTCTTTATCTCTCTCTCTCTCCCTCCTCTCTCTCCCTTCTCTCGCTCTCTTTATCTCTCTCCTCTCCTCCTCTCTCTCTCTCCCTTCTCTCTCTCTCTCTCCCTCCTCTCTCTCTCTCTCTGTCTCTCTCTCCCTCCTCTCTCTCTTTATCTCTCGCTCTCTCTTTCTCTCCCTCCTCTCTCTCCCTCCTCTCTCTCTCCCTTCTCTCTCTCTTTATCTCTCTCTCCTCTCTCTCTCTCTCCCTTCTCTCTCTCTCTTTCTCTCCCTCCTCTCTCTCTCTCTCTCTCTTTCCCTTTGGCTGCACAGTGTACAGTAAGCTGTAGAAGTGTAAGCTCTCTTTTTTCTTGTTGCTCCAAGTAGTATGACGAAGAAGACTTTCTCTGTTCCTCTCGTTCTCTCTGTTCTCTGTTCCGTGTTCCACGCGTTAGGATGACAGATCCCTCAGCTGCTGCCACCGTGTTCTACATCCAGTCTGCCCAGTCGTCTCGGGGTCCAGGAGGCTTCTCTGTGAGTCAGGACTGCACCGCTACCGTTCCCACCAGAGCTTGTTAAGAAACTTTTCCTCCGTCTGAGAGCGATGCTGATGCAACCAGACACCACCAACTCTCACACCAACTCAGCTGGACTCAGCTGCCTACCCATCTGACGAGAGGAAAGGAAAAAGCCAAGCCTGCAGAGGAAAGGAAAAAGCCAAGAGCCGAAAAAAGGAGAAGAGAAAAAGCATGAGAGGCAGAGCGAGGGGAAGCAGCACGGGAAACGCAAACGTCAGCCTTTCACACACTAGTGTGGGGGACGACCAAGTCCCAGGATGCTACTTTAGCAGGGAGAGGGGAGGAGGGGAGCTCCGAGTGGTGGTGGGGTGGGGGTGACTGGGTGGGGGGGTGAGGGAGCTGCTGCCAGGTCACAGTGAGCTGATCGAATGCAGGCTAGCCTACACACACACACACACACACACACACACAAATACACACGCACCAACAGACAACAGACAGGCAAAAGCCTTTGTACATCTGGCCCTCTGTCTCCTTTCCTCCTGCAGACATTTCAACTCTTTTAGTCCCGTGGCTCCACAACCACAGATTCCAACAACAATCAGCTCAAGATTCCAACCAAGAGCTTCTCAAGAGCTGAGTCAACAGACAGGCTCATGGTTGACCACTCCCGGTCTAAACACGGCAGTGACACGCTCATGTCTAGCTTTAG
Source organism: Tenualosa ilisha (assembly GCA_015244755.2). Classification (NCBI taxonomy): domain Eukaryota; kingdom Metazoa; phylum Chordata; class Actinopteri; order Clupeiformes; family Clupeidae; genus Tenualosa; species Tenualosa ilisha. The sequence goes on along the minus strand of PYXC01000633.1, from coordinate 117,144 downwards.
CATTAGCTTCATGATTAACCTGCTGTGGCCATTGGTCTAAACACAGCAGTAATATGCTCATCCCTCGTACTAGCGTTAGCTTCATCATTAACCTGCTGTGGCCACTGGTCTGAATTTGGCAGCAACATGGCCATTCCTAGCATTAGCTTTAGCTTCATCATTAACATGCTGTGGCCATAGTCCAAACATGGCAGTAATATGCTCATTTCCAGCATTAGCTTAGCTTCATCATTAACCTGTGGTGGCCATTGGCGGCAGTGACATGCTCATCTATAGCGTTAGCAGTAGCTTCATGATTAACCTGCTGTGGCCACTGCTTGCCTGCTAACCGTCTCCCGGATATTATTCCAGCCATGTGTGGGGTTGCAGCTCATATTAATAGAGTTGTGGTCACCTGACAGGTGGGCAGGACTGTGCCTCGGGAGGCATATTAAGTAGGTCAGTTACTGCATGTGGGTCAGTGCAAGCAAGCTTCAAGGTCGCTCACTCAGGTAGGCTACAATCAGCTGAGAGACAAACACAAACACACATACAAACAAAAGGGCATAAACACACATACACATACACACACAAACACACACACACACACACACAAACAAACACACAAGCACACACATGCACACACAAACACTGAGACAAAAACACATACACATACACATAAACATGGACACAGACAGACACACACAGAACAAATGTTTGATTGAGAAATTGGGTAAAACACACACACACACACACACACACACACCAACAGCTGTCACTCAAACTCATACCCAAGCAACCATTTACAATGTCAATCTCTATTTCTACTTTTTCCACAAACAAACAAACACCATAATGAAGCACCAGATGACAAAGAAATGAGACACGACCAGGATCCGCACATCACAAACCAGTCGGTCGAACTCTGTGTGTGTTTTGTTAAATTGAAATATAAACAGAAATGTATATCTGCATTTCTGTACACTTATACAGATATACTAGATGGGAAATGACTCAATGCCAACCCAGTGTTGTGTGTGTGTGTGTGTGTGTGTGTGTGTGTGAGAGAGGCTCTAACAATTTGGCAGAGATTTAAAAAACAAACAAAAACAGAAAGCCACAGTTGGCTCATCCCTGTGATCCACATGACCGTTTGTGCTTGAACAAGTGCTGAGTCCCAGACTGTCATGATTACTGCTCGTGATCATGCAACATAACTGGGAGACAAAATTGTGTGTGTACGTGTGTGTGTGTGTGTGTGTGCGCGCGCACGCAATGCACCTATCAGATGACTTACTGAGGTAGATCATTTAACCCAAGTTAACTTATTAAACTAACAGTCCTGTGTTTAACCAGGGTTATAGTGAATGATGCTCCTCCTAACCCTCAGACTCAGCACTCATGGCTTCCACATTAGTCTAATGATCAGCTGTGTGTCCAATGTGTGTTTGAAAGGCACTCCCACAGAGAAGCCAGGGCAGGGATTGTGTCATTTGGAGACATTCACAATTCGTATGACGCTAAGAATCATATCAAAGAAGAATCATTTATGTTCTCAACAAAACCCTGTTTCCCACTCATGGTAATAGACTGAAGCTGGACACAGCTGCAGGAGAAGGTTGCACATGACCTTGCACTCTGGGCAGTTACCAACACTAGTGACAGCTAGTGCACAAGCTAGGATACCAATGAACTCTGGGAATTTACCAACACTAATGACAGCTAGCGCGCAAGCTAGGTGAAAACTAAAACATCAATAAGAATCAGGGATGTAAATCAATAAAAAACATTGATAGAAATCAGACTGAGATGATAAGAGCTTTGACTGCTGCTTGTTGACTGTCTAGATCTTCTCTTAGTCAAATTTAGGGAAGGCAGAATAACTCACACTGTGTGTTCCATAGAAGACATCAAAGTTTATGCTGTGTGTTTGGTGAGAGACATATCATAAGAGCTTAAGCTTGGGTCGATGGAGGACATATAGACGAGTTCATTGCCTCTGCTCTATGTATAACGCAGAAGAGTTTAGGTTGTGTGTTCTGTGGAAGGCATACAAGTTCATGGCATGTTCTGTGCAAGATGGAAGAGTTTAGGTTTTATATTCTGTAAGAGTTTGTAGTGGGTGTTCAGTGGAAGACAGTGTTTACTCAGGGAACAGGCTAACA
>PYXC01000633.1:70000-112500 GCA_015244755.2 Tenualosa ilisha | reverse complement strand
CTCCCAAACACAACAAAAGATAAAGAGCCTGCACACACACTTGCCATTAAAAAAACGAATCCACACAGCGGACCAACTGATGCCGCTTCAGGCCACAAACACACTGTGTCCACTCATCATGAAGTCAGGATAACCATTCTTAATCCATACACTAAAGACACATGTTATCAGCACGGACTTCCTGTGTCCACAGGAGTGTGTGTGTATGTGTGTGTGCTTCCTGTCGTGCCGGAGAGAGATGTATAAAAGACTCTTTCGCTGCACGAGGCTGTCCGGTGGTGAGGCAGAACAGAAGGAGGGCCTCAAACCAAAACAATCTGTCTCTCTCCATGATGCTCTCTGCATCTCCTCAAACAGGAGAACGCCGCGGCAGGCGTGTCCACAGAATGGATGGATTGTCTCTCCGTCCTCTCATTCAGACTAGCAAGAGAAGATGGAGAGCGTTCCCAACAGCTCACACTTGGCTCAAAGAGAATCCCCCCCACACACAAACACACACACACACACACACACACACACACTCGCAGGAGTCCAAGGCCTGCCTGGAGGCTGGAGCCTGCAGATGAGATCTGGGCTGGGGAGTGTGTGTGTGTAAGAAAGAACAAGTGCGGGTGTGTGCTGTGAGATATGCACTATACTGTGTGTGTGTGTGTGTGTGTGTGTGTGTGTGTGTGTCCTGTGAGCTGTGTTTATATACTACAGCGCTGTATAAATGTATAGTATGCATTCAGTAGTTCACTCACCTCACCTCACCTCAGTGTTATATGTGTGCATGTGTGTGGGCATGTGGGCATGGACTGTTTACATGTGTGCCGTATGTAGGTCTCTCTGGGTGTGTGTGTGTGCCTTGCGCTTTACCTTATCACCTCATACCTGTATATGTGTGTTGGTGTACACAAGCACACACTGACTGAGCTACATGAGTGTTTGTGTTTATTCAATGGTGTGTGTCTTTGTGTGTTTTACTGCTGATGTGCACGAGTGTGTGTGTGTGCAGAGCTACACCTGTGTATGAATGTGTGTTCAGGGACTGCATGTGTGTCAAGGTGTAAGTGTGTGAGTGCATCTACTTCTGTGACTTGTTCTGTGTTGCACCTTGGTGTTTCTGCATGTGTGTTCAAGTGTGTGTGTTTGTGTGTGTCTGTGTGTGTTGTGTGCTGTACCTGAGAAAGTGTGTGTGTGTGTATGCACATGGTGTGCGCTGTACCTGGGAGGGTGTGTGTGTGTTTTCGTGTTGTGCACTGTACCTAGGTGGGTGTGTGTGCTGTGCACTGTACCTGGGAGGGTATGTGTGTTTCAAAGTGTATGTGTGTGTGTATGTTTTGTGTGCTGTATTTGAGCGAGAGTGTGTGTGTGTGTGCATGCACTTGTTGTGTGCTGTACTCGAGAGAGAGTGTGTGTGTGTGCATGCACTTGTTGTGTGCTGTATTTGAGAGAGCGTGTGTGTGTGTGCATGCACTTGTTGTGCACTGTACCTAGGAGGGTGTGTGTGTGTGTGTGTGTGTGTGTGTGTGTGTGTACCTGGGAGGGTATGCCAAAGTGAACCTCCTCTGAAGGGTGATGCTGCGGTTCATGAGGAGCTTCCGGAAGAGCAGCGGGGAGTTCCGAGGCGACATGCTTGGCGACCCCCCTGCTGGCGAAGAGGCTCCTGATCGTGGCTTCAGCCGGATGGGCTGAGTCAGAGCGTTGGGGCTGCCGCACTCCCACAATTCTTCGCTCATGGTGTAGCCCGATCACACAAACGCTCTCTCTAACACACACACACACAGCTAAGTGGCGGCCGGCCACTTCTCGACGTCCCGCACGCTCCTGAATAAACACAGCCCCGACAGGTGTGCAAACACACTCACGGCACGACCAAGCTCCAGAGATTCCGCACACACACTCACGGCACGACCAAGCTCCAGAGATTCCGCACACACACTCACGGCACGGCCAAGCTCCAGAAATCCTGCAGTACTGGATCCTCATGATTCCCAGCGAGCAGAGTAGAGTGACTCCTCATGGTAACCCCCGAACCCCGCTGAGCTGATCGGAGCGGAGCTGCAGCCTGGGGCCTGTTGTCGCGAGTAACTAGCAGTGACCGAAGAGTCCGTCCCACAGCAGTGTGTGCACGTGTGTGTGTGTGAGAGGGCAGCCCGGTACATGCGCTTTGATAGACACAGACACAAGTGTGGTCGGCTCCGTCCCTCTCTCTCTCTCTCTCTCCTCTCCTCTCCTCCCCTCTCACTCTCTCCTTTCCTCCCCTCTGTCCTCCAAGAGCCGTTTGTTTACATAGCCAGGGGCCTTCCCTCCTCTGCCTAAATATGGCCTGCTGAAAGCGGCCTGCATGGGGGGAGAACAGGGGGCGCAAGCAGGGCAAGCCAACAGAATGAAGACAAGGGAAGGCCAAACACATAAAGGGAGGGGAGGGGAGAGTGGGTGGGGTGTGTGTGTGTTTGTGTATGTGTGCGTGTGTGTCAGGGAGAGAAATAGAGAGCAAGGGAGAACAGAACAATTCAGACACACATAACCACCCCCCCATCCCCCACAATATGCTGTGCTCCCCCCAACACACACACACACACACACACACATACATACACACACACACAGAGCTCCATACTCCATATAATGCCAGTGACTCATGCAAAGAGCTCATGAAAGCTGGTAGTTTCATTACTGCGTCCTCTGCAGCAGCACACAGGGAGCCCTGCAGGCTAGTAGGATGAGTGGAAGGTGTTTATAGAGGGCTTTATGGTGTGCGTGCTCACACATGAAGGACCTTAAAGGCTGAGCAGGGTGGCCATCGGACCAGGGACCAGAGACCAGAGACCAGGGACCAGGGACCAGAGACCAGAGACCAGGGACCAGAGACCAGGGACCAGGGATCAGAGATCAGAGACCAGAGACCAGGGACCAGGGACCAGGGACCAGGGACCAGGGACCAGAGACCAGGGACCAGAGACCAGGGACCAGGGACCAGGGACCAGAGATCAGAGACCAGGACCAGGGACCAGAGATCAGGGACCAGGGACCAGGGACCAGGGACCAGAGACCAGAGACCGGGGACCAGAGATCAGAGATCAGAGACCAGGGACCAGGGACCAGGGACCAGAGATCGAGATCGGAGACCAGGGACCAGGGCGGTGGGCAATGGGTATGGGCTCATGTGAGAACAGTGCCTGAGGGAGTGATGCCTGCTGGAGTAAATGGCTGTTCTAGGAGGATGAGAACCCCTCTGTGTGCAAGTTAGTAAATTACTGTTCTAGGAGAATGAGAACCTCTCTGTAGGCATGTTGGAAAGTGCCTGTTTTAGGAGGAAAGGAAGCTTTCTGTGTGCTGTATGTTTTAAAGTAGTGCAGTGCCACTAATCAACATATATTGTAGAGCACTGGTAGATTAAGAGCATACAGGCACGTAGGCTTGTCTCAAAATGAGCTTATAATGATCAAAATGAGTTTATAATTCCTTGCAGCGTTTAAACGGCGTCATTTGCTGAGCAGCCACTTGTCTATTGACAGTGCAAGGCCAGTCCAAAACTACCCAACTGCAAACATATGACTGGGTTAGAGGTAACAAACAATCATGTCATCATTTTTATTGATGGTTCCAGCGACCAGAAAACACACCAATCCAGTGGGAGAACCTGGAGTGCTGGAGCTCCTTGGAGAGCAAAAGCCATCATAAGTCCAAAAGTTCATCATCTGCCCCAGTGACTCCATACACACAGCGCAGACACACAGCCACCCCGACAGCCCCAGTCACTGCTGTCCGACCATACACACAGCGCAGACACACAGCCACCCGACAGCCCCGCAGTCACTGGTCTGTCCTGTTTATCCATACACACAGCGCAGACACACAGCCACCCCGACAGCCCCGCAGTCACTGGTCTGTCCTGTTTATCCATACACACAGCGCAGACACACAGCCACCCCGACAGCCCCGCAGTCACTGGTCTGTCCTGTTTATCCATACACACAGCGCAGACACACAGCCACCCCGACAGCCCCGCAGTCACTGGTCTGTCCTGTTTATCCATACACACAGCGCAGACACACAGCCACCCCGACAGCCCCGCAGTCACTGGTCTGTCCTGTTTATCCATACACACAGCGCAGACACACAGCCACCCCGACAGCCCCGCAGTCACTGGTCTGTCCTGTTTATCCATACACACAGCGCAGACACACAGCCACCCCGACAGCCCCGCATCACTGTCCTGTACCATACACACCAGCACACCCCCGACAGCCCGCAGTCACTGGTCTGTCCTGTTTATCAATACACATCCAGCAGCCGTCTATATAAAGCCACGTCTCTAGACCACACAAACAGGACACATGAAACAAACTAAGACTTATGGTTCCAGTCTCAGACAGATGCTCTGTGACAACACACAGCACCACTGTGTGAGTGTGTGTGTGTGTGCGTGTGTGTGTGTGAGCACTGCTGTCCAATCTGTAGCGCCCCTAACCCTGGGGACTAAGGGAGGACCACAGGAAAGCCTTGGAGAGACCAAAGGACAGGATCCAAATCTGTCCATTTCCTCACTGTGCTAGTGGTTCGTTACACAACTCTTTCATTTTCTTGATAACGTGCCAACTCCATAAACCTCCTTATCTTAGATGTGCTTTGTAAAATGACATGATTGGTCTTCAACCAATACAATGAGCAAACCAGCATCATGCAAATGGGTGGATGAGCTACAACTAATTGACTAAGTGAAAAATGACTACAATCATGTTTCAGCTTTACAACTGATTGTGACTAAGAAGAAGACTTACATAAGCACAAGACACGCACACATTGCTTGTCTATAGCAGGTGTATAAACACACACGTGTGTGCACACAGTGCAGACACACACCCAAACCAACACAAGCACACACACACACACACACACACACACACACACACACACACACACCACACACACACACAAGAGACAAGTCAGGGGTCAGGAGCTGGGTCAGGAACTAAGTGATTTCCCTCTCCCTGCTCAGTGAAGACTTGCCCAGCCCCACCAACAGATGGTGCTCTGACATCAGGTCAACATTATTGCCTGGTGTAGCTGTGGTTGTTTGGTGTAGCTGTTGTTGTCTGATGTAGCTGTGGTTGTTTGTGTAGCTGTGGTTGTTTGGTGTAGCTGTTGTTGTTGTGTAGCTGTGGTTGTTTGGTGTAGCTGTTGTTGTCTGATGTAGCTGTGGTTGTCTGATGTAGCTGTGGTTGTTTGGTGTAGCTGTGGTTGTCTGATGTAGCTGTGGTTGTCTGGTGTAGCTGTGGTTGTTTGGTGTAGCTGTGGTTGTCTGATGTAGCTGTGGTTGTCTGGTGTAGCTGTGGTTGTTTGGTGTAGCTGTTGTTGTCTGATGTAGCTGTGGTTGTCTGATGTAGCTGTGGTTGTTTGGTGTAGCTGTGGTTGTTTGGTGTAGCTGTGGTTGTTTTGGTGTAGCCGTGTCTCTGGTGTTTTTTTAACCAGACTTGCTGTCTGTATAGTGACAGGCATCTGTCATTGCCTTAACACTATGTGATTCTCAGGGTTTGCGTACTGAGCCTCTGTGTCAGGTTGAGAGGAGGAGTTCACAAAGTAAACCATGAGAGGACAGAGGGAGAGATGCTTCATCAAGGCTATCAGCATTCAGTGATCCATATTCAAATGTATGGATTATCAAGCTAAGTACATTCAGAAGGCTGCAAAATGTACAGACTTCGAGGAAACCTGTCATTGTGAATTTGATCGCTAGCAAAATTGGCTAATTTCCCCAATCAATCAATCTAGCTCTGTAACATTTAAAATTGGCTAATTTCCCCAATCAGTCAATCTAGCTCTGTAACTAGATTGATCTCTGTAATTTAAAATTGGCCAATTTTTACCAGCAAATTAGGTGACCCTATAGGAGTATGGAGCAGGCTGACAAAATAATACTCAGGGTCATAAGGTGACACCCGGCCTCTCCCTTTTGTCTATAGTTAGATATTTAAAACATATATTTAGATATACATTTTGAAGGGCTTTGCACACTGCCTACCCTGGCACAGACCCCACCACACGTCACTGGTATCTATGGTAGTCTGGAGTAGTCAGTTCCACTGACTAACTGTTGCAGCACACACAGCTCAAACAGAGAGCTCCAGTTGTACGCCTGACAACCACTCATCACTCAACTCTCATCAACTATGAGATCATGAATAGTGGTGAAAAAAACAACTGATTCATTCAGTTGAGAGGGCACCTTTCTACCTTTAATCAAACACAGCCACATGGAGAAGTACAGGACAGAGCGATGGTGAGAACGTGAATGAAAAGACCTAAAAGGGTCTGAAAGGACCAGCTCTGATATTGTCCCTGACCTGTTTGAGTGGCGCACAAACAGAACAGCACAGTACAGCACAGTACAGCACACAACACAACACAACACAGAACAGCACACAACAGAACACAACACAACACACAAGGACAAATAGAGTCGGTGCAACAGACTGGTAACTCATCAGGTGTCAGTCAAAAGGAACTCAGGGTTCGTTGTCATGGCCGTCCACACACACATCACTAAAATGAAATCTGTCTCTGTCCTGCTAAATCACCTAGGCAACCAGCTGTGGCAAAGAGGAAAACAGGATAAAAGGGAATTAGAAAGCTGGTGTGGACAGCACTGACTCTAGAACTGATGTGGACAGCACTGACCCTAGAGCTGGTGTGGACAGCACTGACTCTAGAGCTAGTGAGGACAGCGTTGACCCTAGAGCTGGTGAGGACAGCGTTGACCCTAGAGCTAGTGAGGACAGCGTTGACTCTAGAGCTAGTGAGGACAGCGTTGACCCTAGAGCTAGTGAGGACAGCGTTGACCCTAGAGCTGGTGAAGACAGCGTTGACCCTAGAGCTAGTGAGGACAGTGTTGATTCTAGAGCTAGTGAGGACAGCGTTGACCCTAGAGCTAGTGAGGACAGCGTTGACCCTAGAGCTAGTGAGGACAGCGTTGACTCTAGAGCTAGTGAGGACAGCGTTGACTCTAGAGCTGGTGTGGACAGCACTGACTCTAGATCTGGTGAAGACAGCGTTGACTCTAGAGCTGGTGTGGACAGCGTTGACTCTAGAGCTGGTGTGGACAGCACTGACTCTAGAGCTGGTGTGGACAGCGTTGACTCTAGAGCTGGTGTGGACAGCGTTGACTCTAGAGCTGGTGTGGACAGCACTGACTCTAGAGCTGGTGTGGACAGCACTGACTCTAGAGCTGGTGTGGACAGCGTTGACTCTAGAGCTGGTGTGGACAGCGTTGACTCGACTCTAGAGCTGGTGTGGACAGCACTGACTCTAGAGCTGGTGTGGACAGCGTTGACTCTAGAGCTGGTGTGGACAGCGTTGACTCTAGAGCTGGTGTGGACAGCGTTGACTCTAGAGCTGGTGTGGACAGCACTGACTCTAGAGCTGGTGTGGACAGCACTGACTCTAGAGCTGGTGTGGACAGCGTTGACTCTAGAGCTGGTGTGGACAGCACTGACTCTAGAGCTGGTGTGGACAGCACTGACTCTAGAGCTGGTGAGGACAGCGTTGACTCTAGAGCTGGTGTGGACAGCGTGACTCTAGAGCTGGTGTGGACAGCACTGACTCTAGAGCTGGTGTGGACAGCGTTGACTCTAGAGCGGTGTGGACGGGACTTAGGGTGTGGACAGCGTTGACTCTAGAGCGGTGTGGACAGCGCTGACTCTAGAGCTGGTGAGGACAGCGTTGACTCTAGAGCCGGTGTGGACAGCGTTGACTCTAGAGCCGGTGTGGACAGCACTGACTCTAGAGCCGGTGTGGACAGCGTTGACTCTAGAGCCGGTGTGGACAGCGTTGACTCTAGAGCTGGTGTGGACAGCACTGACTCTAGAGCTGGTGTGGACAGCGTTGACTCTAGAGCTGGTGTGGACAGGTGACTAGAGCTGGTGTGGACAGCGGCCTGAGCGGTGGGACGGTGACTAGAGCTGGTGTGGACAGCGTGACTCTAGAGCGGTGTGGACAATGGTGAGTGTGTGCTGGTAAGTGACACTGGTGCCAACATAAAACAGCAGGGAGAAAGAACCAGGTGAGGCTGACACGCACACACACTCACACTCTATTTCAATCTCACTCTTGCACACACACAAACAAAAGCGCGCGCACACACACACACACACAAACACAGGAAGACACACACACACACACACAAAATACAAACTGGCCCTCCTGCCATATGTCTGCCTCTCCTTTCCCCTGCATTACTATCATAATACTGCAGACAAGAAAAAACTCTGACAATAAAAACTGTGACAAACAAAATCTGATCTCCAGTGGTACACATCTGATGTTCAGCTCCAGCTGTGAGGCCAAGCCCGGCCACTGCAACATAAGGCTGTCCATTTGTCCACATGCCTCCAACCAACCTCATTTAACCTTTTGAATAAACTTCCTGGATTTATCATCCACACTCTGATGAGACGCTCCAGCACCGCACTCATCTCTGCTGCGGCCTGCACAGGACCAGCCGAGGCCACATGGTGGCTTTCACACCAACTCGCTCCTGCTGCTTCAGGTGGTCAGCAAAGCTGGAGGATATTGAGTTTGTTCAGTCTTATATTTATTGGCAGATACGTTTGTCCAACACCACCCACATTATATTTGACCCAGCACCAAACAAAACACCACAGAGAGGTAAAGGAAAGTTGACTGGATGCTTTTATCCAAAGCGACATGGACAGCATAAGGTAGCTCACCTATGCCTTCAGTGTACCTGGATAAACGCTGTAGTGTGGACAGGCTGCACCCATCTGGTCTGGTTCCAGCTTACAGAGACAGAACACCACCAGAAGACCAATTAGTGGTTGCTAGTTCAATGTCATAAAAAGACTTGGAAAAAAACTGCATAGTATCGCTAACGGCACCATAGCAGGTGCTTGAGGTAAGCCAGGTCCATGTTAGCCAAGAGGCTGGTAGAAGTGCCCTGGTGGCAGTCTCCAAGACTCCTTGGTCATGAAGATCTCTTAAAGTTTCATTTGATTACCTATACGGGTTGTTTATCTTTTATCTTCAGAGTGAGGCAGAGGAAAACTACCAATGGCAGTGAGCCTGCTGACAGAAAGCAGAAAAGATCCTGGCGGCTCTCTCAGACAGCCTTTCCTCATTGGTGCATGCAGACAGGGGTCCCTCGGGAGTGTTGGGCTTCCTCGACATCAATGGAGATCAATAAGATCCGTCCCAGAACAGACTCAAAGGGCTCCCCACTCACAAACTCACGCTCAATCAGTGTTTGAACTTGGGCTTTGGGAAACACTCGTCTGATGGCTTTGTGAGAAACACTCATTCGATCCCTCCAGGGCCATGGTATTCCATTTGCACACACACACACACACACACACACACACACACACACACACTCACACACACACACACGAAAGGCCAACATGAAGCCCTTCCACCTGCTCTGGTGACATTTCTGTCTCATGCCATCATAAAGCTTGTTTTCCTCTTCAGTGGTCTATGTGAGCAGCGGTAATCTTTACACACACACACACACACACACACACACACACCAACGTGTGGTGTCCCCCAAAGGCAAATCCAGACATTGTGACAAAAGACTTTTCTTCCCCGACACAAAAACAGACACTTAACAAAGCAAACTAAGAAAAAAACAAAGCCTTCAAAACCTTGATCATGACAAGTCTTTGTTGAGAACACACGCCCCATCTGAACAAGGTAAAAAATCCCCATTTATGACTGCAGCGCTGTGAGTGACTCAGCCTACTTCAAAAGAATGAAGTCCAGCCACCCTGAACATTAGTGTAGGCACAATATGCAAACAGCCTAGAGTTATGTACCAAAGGTTTCTTTCCAAGGAAGTCTAAAAACATCCTTCTAGCTAATGGCCATTTTAGCAATAACTGGCGCTAACAGATGACACAGAGTATGCTAAGTGTTTTTGAATACGGCAGACCACCCTGCTGACACATCACCAGCAGGAACACTAATAGTAGGGTCTGCTATGTGCAGAAGTGATTCCTCTGTAACATACACTTCAACTGAGGCATCAGTTTTACATATAATCTTTTGACAGTTTGGCTGGTTTCATGTGTAAGGCAAGATGTTTCACAGAGGAAAAAACACCTTTGAAGCTCTGTGCCTATCCTCTCTGTATGAGTGTGTGTCCTGTTCTGTGTGCATATGTGTGGTGTCATTATACAGTGTGAAACCAGGAAGCCACACCTGGGCTGTTTCCCTGCATTCCCCAGTGAGGTGTGCATGGGACATGGGGACTAGCGATGGAGGGGGAGGGGGAGGGGTGGAGGGAGGAGGAGGGGGGCTGGTGTCCTCATCCAACCCAGTGGGAACTCACTCTTACACTCACTCTCACACTCATGTTGAAGTGTGTGAACACATTTACCCATCTCACCACTCACACACCTATCTCTGAGAGGCTAAAGTGGAAAATGAGGATGATAAACTTTCAGGTTCATGACATCACATGAACACATCAGCCATCAAACACAGAGGTTAAGGGACATTCTGGAAACATCTCTGGAGATGTTTTGAGGAACCTGCCATGTCAAGCATTTTTTCAAATGGACGCCCTAAGCATTAATTTCAGAGGAATCTCACACTGGCTTGAGCTCCCAGTCCAATGGCCATCTCAGATACCCTCCTCCATAATTATGTGCATAAAGAACAGGACCCAGAGTGGAGACAGGAATTATCTGGACTTAGGGTCCCGATATGCTTCTTGAAGCCGAGTCTAATACATGCTCCTCTCCTATCAAGGGCCTGTACCTCTAGGCATGGTTATAGAGATGGGAGATTACTGATAGCAGTAGGATGTGATGTAACTCAATGGGATGTGTGTGTGTGAGTGTGTGTCAGGCTGCGCATATATAGTCAGAGGGGAACAGCCAGACCTAGGTTCATATAGCGAGCTGGCCATCCGGCGGGGCGACTCGCCCTCAGCAACACAATGAGATTTTGGCGAGAGGTGACCTCAGGGAGCACAATCCATTCTCAGAGCACACGGGTGATCCTCCTCGCCCGAGCCTATTTGTGTGTGTCAGGCTTGGGGGATTTGCAGGTAATGAACACATATCATTGGGGATCACACACACCTGTCTGTTCACACACACTGAGCCTGCAGGCTTGTATCAACCCTTATCTACCTGTGGGAGTACAGGGGAATGACACAGGGAACACTATCGTCTTCAGCTAATAAAACACAGTAGCCATTAAAAGCCCTGGTCCATTCTGCTGTTGCTGGATAGATGAAGTCAAGTGTTTGTCCTAGTGTATCCAACAAACACAAGTAAATAAGAGAGCGCTTCATCAGAGAAGATGTTATCAGGTTATCCAGAATGATGGGTGAGTTCATTACGGCTGACACCCTATATGTTATCAGAGCCGACGGGCAGATGGGCAGGGCCAGTTCACTGGGCTGACACCCTATACGTTATCAGAGAAGATTGGGCAGGGCCAGTTCATTAGAGCAGACACCCAACAGGGTAGATGTAGGTGCTGGGAATGTGGGTGCTTAGCTTTTAGCCTGAATTCATAAAGACACTGGACCTAGCCTACTTCCTGAGGCTCTCCCACCAAGAACAAACACAGATAAGCACGCACATGCACACACACACGCAAGCACACACACACACAGACACATACACACACACGTGACTCATCCTACAGACCTTTGCGCGGACATCAGACCTGTAGATTTCAGATTAACTCACGAGTCTGGGCTTGCACGATTTTTCCATTAGCATGTTTTAGTCACGCTGCCCTGTGCAGCTTTAATCGTGCTGGCTTGTACTGAGTGACCCCACACTACAGGACACACACACAGCGTCAAGTACAACAAACACCATGGCCTAAACACACCAGAGGCAGGTAAGCAAGCATCAGTAGAGGTGAACTGCACAAACAATTCCCTATTAATTTACTATGAGACACTGTGAGCTCCAGCAATCAAAAGGATTCTCTATTAGTTTACGATGAGGCACTATGAGCCACAACAATCTACTGCCTAAGAGGGTCAAGTAAGGCTCCCACACATCTAATCATCTAATACTCGAACATGTCATCAGTCCTGCGCTGTGACATGCTGTAGTAGAATACGAGTGTGTGATGTTCTCAGTGCGGCTCTGAAGGGTTAGACTATCTGACGGCAGTTAGACGGCAGGCAGAGAGAGGCCATTAACTCCGTGGGGGTCGGAGCTCACATTAAATGTGCCATTCACACAGGTGTGCACAGCTTCTCTCCCCCAGCTCTCTCTCTCTCTTTCTCTCTCTCCGCTATTATGGAAATGATTGAGCTGGCTAGTAGACAGGGGTTTATAGCACTGATGCTGGGGGGGGTCTACTATTCACACAGCCCTCCTTGTTACCAGATGTTAGCGGTATCCATTAGTCCGGTGTACTTAACCAGCTAAGAGCACCGGTATTAAGAGCCTTACTAATGACCTAATGAACAGAGTGGAGGCCTGAGGTGGGGTTAAGGGTGACGGAGGCCCACAGCAAGACTTCTCTTGTTTGGCGTTCTACTAGAGTTCATGACCGATGTACAATGCAACACTGTATATATCACACATTCTCCCTTTAAGACACACATGGACACACTCAAGACACACTCACAATAGACTACACACATTCCCCACACATGGACACACTCAAGACACACTCACAATAGACTACACACACAATCTGCTCCAAATATGTCTTGTGTTTTAACAAGCACAAAGCTGAACATGTGCAGATGAGAGTTGAGAGACAGAAAGGGGCTTTTAGAAATGTAGAAGTGGCTTCCTAAACACAAAAACTATAGTTATAACCCTGTCAAATATGGAAAATATGGCGTACTGTTCACACACAAACATGAGTTATAACCCTGTCAAATATGGCATACTCTTCACACATAAACACACAAATAGAAAAGTGAAAATGTAACATGTAAAATGGAGTGTTTAATCTAAGGACAAAATGCGACTCTACAAAGGTGTGGGGTTGCTTGGAGGTAAAAGGCAAAACCAAGGGAAGAAAAACAAGTGAGACTGGCCAGTACGGTTAACACTGAGGAGACACACACACACACACACACACACACACACACACACACCTGAACACACACACACTCACACACACACACACACCTGACCACACTCTCTGCCGCAGCGCCATTTAAGATCTCCACCAGGCAGACATGATGACACTTTAAAGAGCCGAGCCGCAGGCAGCAGGGGACCCACTGGGGAACGCACTCCTAACGCTCTTACACCACTAACAAACACGGGGCGGGGGCAGCAGCCTCAATCCTGCTGCGGCAGCGGAGCCGTTCGGCGGCTGCTGTAGGGCTGAGCAGACAGAGTCGTGATGGTCCATCTCATTAACATCTCAGCAGCACAGTGACTCACGGCAGGCTGTGAGACCGGCCTCTCCCCGATAACGGCCACGCTGCAAGCTTGACAGGAAAAAGGACAGGACTAGACAGGGCAATTTGTTGCTCGCTTGTCAGAGAAAAAAAAAACACCCACAGGTCAAGGAGACATAATAGCTCATTGTTTGCTTTCTCATCCAGGTCAGTGTTAATAATTGATGACCTTTGGAAGTCATGCTTTTAGAACATTCTACAATCGTATACTCTTGTGATAAAATGTGTTGAAGAGCATGTGGATGGCTCACCTGCCCAAAAAATCATGTCCATATTCTTGGCCAACTTGGCTTTATGAAACAAGTTGACTTTGATTTGCATCTTTTCAATAAAGTAAAGCTGTGGGCTTGATGCAGGTAAACCAGAGGACCTGACACCTCATACGCTACTTCATATGCGGCTATAATGGTTCTCCACCATTGCCAGTGATTATGCTAAGCTAGGCTAAACTAACCTGGGCCAGACTGGCCACTGCACACACAGAGTAGAGAAGGGTAGGTAATGTATCTTGTTTAATTCTGGGGTAGATGGCAAATCATCTAATTTCCCCAAAAGTTGGAAAAACTGGTGCGATCGTATAAGAGCCTATATTATGTTCCCATATAGTTGGTGTGATTGTATAAGAGCCCATATTAGCCCATAAGAACCCATGGGATGGTGTTCGGCAACCGAAAGGTTGCAGGTTCGAGCCCCTCTCTGCCTGACCCCATCGAAGTGTCCTTGAGCAAGATACTGAACCCCAGATTGCTCCCAGTGGCAAGTTGGCACCTTGCATGGCAGTACTTGTAGGAGTAGAAAAGTGCTATATAAATGCAGTCCATTTACCATATTATGTGCCCATATAACTGCCCACTGTCTCCCCTCCCGCTCACCCCCATCACCAATCCGAGGCTTGTCTGGCTGCATCCTGCAGAGCTAATCTGTGCCCGCCTGGGCATGCTGCGTAGAATGTAGAGGCAAAAACAGGCAAGCTTCCTGCTCCGCAACAGGGGATGGAGGGGTGGCGGCAGGGGGAACACACTGACAGCAAGGGAGGAGGCATTGGGGGGGGGGGCACAAGGCTCTTATGCCCATAGACACAAATCAATGAACTCCCGGGGCGCAGAGCACTGATAGTGAAACACACAGGCAAGGGGCTATGGGGGGGGGTCTGAGGCACCAGGGCACAGAAGACATAATTAAAGCCACAGTGTTACCTAACACTGTCAGGAGGGAGGGGGGGCAGGGGGAGGGGGTCGGCGATGGGTAAACATAGCTGACACCACCAGAACACAGCAGAGAGAGAGAGAGAGAGAAAGAGAGAGAGCTTCTGTAAAATTTCGCAACAGGCAGAAGAAAAAAAAAACTGTGTCGTTTGCGGCCCACAGAAAAAGGCCTTTTGAGCAGAATCTAATTGAACTCCAGTAGGAGGGACAGTGAGGGATGTTTTTAATAAGGCTCAATAAGAGACGCATGTAAAATGAAATGCGGGGGCTGGATTTAACAAACTCTGACCTTGGGAATATTTGTATCAGATCCAGATCAGATTTCAGTCGGATACAGGACAACTTTGGGTCAGATATTGGACAGATCTGAGTTCCACAGGTGAGCACACCTGTGCCAGTGCCAGAGGTCCATTTCCCAGTCCAAATAATATGATTACAACTCATCCACTAATGCACTTCATTTTCTAGTTTTGAAGCTGTGCGTTCCAACAGTCTAGATGGGCAAATAAGCTGTGCGTTCCAACAGTCTAGATGGGCAAATAAGCTGTGCGTTCTATCTGTCTACATGGCTAACTAAGACAAACCATGTAAGCAGCACCAAATGTTCCTATGATTGCAGCTGTCTATGTTCATTGCTCCACCTTGCTGTGAATCTTGACTCATCATCTGTCATGGGATTCAAAGAAAAGACAGCAAGGCAAACTAATAAAAAAATAACCATGGCAATAAAAAAATTGAAGCAGAAAGCAGTGAGTCATGTCAATACTCCTACCTTCCTCCAGACATGATTCAATGCCATTGAAAAACTCAATGCCAAACAATCCGCATCCAATGGACTTTCATGTGCTCTTTGCAAAGCAAAGCGACTCTTTTAAATAAGAAAAAAAAGAAATCCAATCTGGGAGAGCTAAACACTCAAGGTCGTGGTGCTCTCAACACAGTCTCGTTTTGTTTTAAAGCCTGTGTCACATGAGACATGCCTGCACAGGCCAGCAAATGCCTGTGACTAAAATCCAATACTATTTTTCACATGCCACACATCAAAATGTGGAGGTTGAGGTGAAAGGATATTTCTCATCTGAATGGGTGAATAAATCAGGTTAGTCAAGCTTGCCTGTTTGGAGCTAGTACTCTATGGGCAAACTGTTCATCTGTCTCAGTGGTCAAAGAGACACACTGATGTGCTTGAGTAAACACAGGGTGTTTGTAAAAACCACTATCAACAATGTGCTACCAGTTCTGCGCCTAGCCTATATAAGCTATGAGTAGGCTACAGAGAATAAACCTGTTACACTACAAGCACTGGTTAATACCTGCCTATCAGTTCCTTCTGAAAGACAAATATATGATAAGAAGGTTCACATCAGTCTGAGCATGAACAGGCTATGATGCATTGCCTGCCCGTATTAACAATGGGGAGAGTTACTGTCCTGAGTGTGACAGGTAAACAAAGTCCAGTGTAAACTGCTAACTAAAACCAACATGATGCAGGCTATATCTTGCAAGTACAGACCTACTTGCTGTGAGCTGAGTACTCATTGCACCTGTTTATAAATCTGCTGCCAGAATCGATAGAAACATTAAGTGTATTTCACAAGCACTGTAAATTTCGATACCAGTTTTGAGACGGAGACGGCCAGGACATTCGCGGCTTTTTGAGCCGGGGCGGTGCTTCTCCATGATCCTGCTGCGGCTCAGGTAGCGTTCGGTGTCGGAGTGGTACCGCTGTTTGATTCGGATGTGGGTCCGCGGTTGCCGCCACAGGTGTTTTGGGGGTTTGGCGAAACCAGCAGTCTCTCGGCTCAGAGCAGTACAATCCATCTCAGAGGCTACTCACTTGCTCCCGTCGCAAAATAAACAATTTTCGTTGTGGTTATGTCTGGTGGCTGTATCCTCTGGTAACGTGGTGGCTGTCTTTGACGAAAATGTTTATTTGTTTTCGCTTCTGAAGTTTATGTGAGCGCTCGGACAGTTTAGAAGAGGTAGGTGAGCTGTCCACAAGGTGCAGTGCTGAAACGCCAGAGGCTTTGCAAGCCCGAAAGTTATGAGAGGGAATTATCAATCTGTCAAGTCCTTTACATTAAAAAGCTTCAGTGAAAAAAAACTGCCGATGCGCGATCAAAAAATCTGTCCAGTATTATGTCAGAATATTTTCCATCATCCACCAGGGAATATTTCTCCATCAAAAAAATCACTTGCATATCAGTGTAAAGACATCGGGAAAACACTCCAGTGAAAAGGCTACCGTAAGACGATAATAACAGGTTAGAGTCCACGAGTAAACCGGGGGAAAAATAAACAGGAACCTGTACTTAAATCGGCGCGAGTGCAGAGCTCACGGACGGGAAGCGGTGGGTAGATGGATCAGCAAACCTGCCGCGCTGTTCGAGGAAGCCTGTAGTGAGCCATACATATACGAGGAATGACGTGAAATTGCTCATCTGATTACATCGTCAATCAAACTACCACCCATTATAAAATGATCAGTTTTTTATTTTATTTTATTGTTTTAATATCCATGGCCAATCTCTCTCAACAAATAAGTCCATTTGCAATCTTATCAATAGATAACTAATTTAATTACATAATTACAAGAAAAATACAACAACCTTTTGTAATAAAACACAAACAAACCCAACCCATTTCAAAACATTTATAAAATGACTCCCATATCTTTTTTTCCATATCTTCTTCAAGTCAGATGGATGGCATGGATTCAGATTTGATGTGGACCCATCTGATACACAGCTGGGCCGAATGTGGGCCACAGTCGACTGCTGTCTGAGCCACGGCACAACTCACAGACTGGCCGACCTTTCAGCTGACATCCCATTAACATTCATATGAGTGAGAGGGAAAACAGGCCCATTAGCACACGCCATTCTGGCTGCCACGAATGCCATGTTATTGCCATTCCAAACCAAGGCCCATGGCAGATGGTAGCACTTCCACTAATGAAAAGTGAGGAAAAGACCTTGTCTGACCTGCGGGCATGAAGGGCCAGCAGAGATGATGGCAGATGAAGGGGACTATTCTTCACCTGCCCCGACATGAAGGCAAAGAATTCTACTCCACATACACTACCACACATTCAGTATGAAGACACTGATCTGTGGTGATGTCACTGCTAACCCTGCGCTGTCTCTCTTCCTGTCTGCCCACACTGAGGGCTGACTTGAGTCAAATCTGGGACAACAGGCGGTGAAGATTTCCCTCACTTCATCCATAATTCTACAAGAGCTCAACTGAGCAGTAATGATAGCATTTTCACCAAGAGCTCTGGATTTAGGATAACATCTCCAATCTGTGTGCAAGTCCAGTGCAAATAAAATTAAGTTGTGATATTGGTAAAACAGAAATGTGTCAGTGTCAGTGAGTTGGGTGTTTTTCCAGAAAATTGACTGAGTAACTGGGTCTAGTGAGTGTATGTGTGTGTGTGTGGTAATCTGGATGTGTGTGACTAACTTGGCGTAGTGTGCATGTGTGGTAGTTTGGATGTGTGTGACTAACTGGGTCTAGTGTGTATGTGTGTGTGTGGCAACTTCAATGTGTATGACTATTTTGCCGTAGTGAGTGTGTGGTAGTTTGGACGTGTGTAACTAGCTTGGAGTAGTGTGTATGGTAGTCTGGATGTGTGTGACTAACTTGGTGTAGTGTGTGTGTGTGTGGTAGTTTGGATGTGTGTGACTAACTTAATTAGTGTGTATGTGGTGTGTGGATATAACTCACCTGGGTTGGTGTGTTTGTCTGGTATCGTATTTGAGATGAGCATTATGTCTGTCTCTGTATGTGTGTGTGTGTGTGTGTGTGTGTGTGCATGTGTAATGGACTTAGATTAGCCCATGTCTGGGATGCTGTGTATGTCTGTCTGTGCGTTACTGACCTGGTCAAGCCTGTGTATGTGAGTGTTTGTGAGTGTGTATTTGTATGTGTGTAGGTGTAGCTGACCTGGAGTAAACACTTTGTCTGTGTGTAGGCTAGTCTGTATGAATGTGCTGTATGTGTGTGTGTGTGTGTGTGTGCATGGTGTGTTTGTAGAGTGTATGTATGTATGTAAGTATGTATGCATCTATGTATCTGTATGTATCTGTATGTATGTATGTATGTATTTGTATGTATGTCTGTAACTGACCTTTGGAGTGCCCTGTCTGGGACGGTCTCCAGGTTCTGGTTGTCTATGCCGCTGAGGGCAGCCTTGTAAATGGACTCCAGGTGAGGCAGGTACACCTTCCTGATCTCCATGGTGGAGTGACGGCGGGACAGTGGCGGCAGGTGCACGGGGCCGGAAAATCTCCGCCGCACCGCATAGCTGGGCTCCGGCCACCACGTCCCCAGTGACTCCCGACGTCTCTGCAGGGAGAGCAGAGCAGCAGCTGGGTCAGATTCAATATGGACACATGGGGTCAGGGGACTGGATCTACTGCTCACCAGCCCGTCACTGATAGACTGATATCTACCTCAGGTAAAACCTTACTGATTCTTGCAACAAATATCTCTCAACTTCTATAACAGGTCATCAAATTTCATAGAATCATTCCCATCATTCAAAGAACTGGCATTTTACCGGCATTCCATATGCGACAAAATTTAATTGATTATCTTTTTTGTCACATGATATCCATAACATAAAATAAAAACGGTATTTGGAAGTTCTTGTATACAACCAGAGAATTTTTTATTTCTTATTCTGATTGGCTGTTCTCAATCCATGTCTTAAAACCCATCTCTTCACCCAGGCTTTCAACACAGTGTAGTTTGTTTGTTTAGTGACTGAATGATTTCTTGCTATTATTATTTTCTTAATTATTCATTTTTCTGTTTGTCTGCTGTGTTATTTTGTTTGCACAGCACTTTGTTCAGCTGTTGTTGTTTTCAAAGTGCTTTATAAATAAAAGTGACTTGACCTGATTTTCAATCAACAGATTTTTTCCATTACACTGTCCAAGCTAACATTTGTCTAGTCCAAGCATCCGGAAAGCGAGAGTTGGATCCACATTATAACTAATGTTGGCTCCTTCAAAACCTTAAACACTTTTCTAATTGCTCTGCAGTATTTGGACTGGCCAGGATGCTGAATGTGATCCTCTCTGACAAATCTTTCTGGGAAAGCACACAGTGAGGAGCAGGAATCCATTAAAGAGTGTTTCAGTGTTTGAGAGAAACAGAGAGCAGAAGCTCTGAGTTCTGTGCCTCCCCCACACCTCCAAACAAGCCCCCACTGGCACACATGTCTTTGCCGGACATGAGCCCACACCCAGGAGAACAGCTCCATCTGGGCCAGATCAGCGCCAACACTGGGCCTATTCCACACCAGCGTCAGCTGCTCCCCAGATTCAGCCAAGGCCGAGCTCTGAAGGAGGTGTGGGTCCGACCGAGCTTCCATCTGCTGTGCAGTCAAGAAAATAATGCCCTCTGACCACAATAAGCTCAAACACAAGACACACTTCAGCTTTATAATATGCTTTCACAAGACTCTCACTGACACATTACTGAAACGACAGCAACCAGAGACACATTTATGTCCATGGAAATGCAGTGATCTTTGACAAGCATGTTTTTAAAACAGCATCCTGTGTTATTCTATGACATCTCATGTCAAGTAGAATTGACCTGAATTTCTTTCTTTCATTTAGGCGTTTGTGGAAAAAAAGCAAAAATGTGCTTTTGAATTTCCATTTGAATTCATAGTATGAAAACATCTAGAAGAATCTGTAAGTGCTGTAACACTAATAGACCCATAGTTCAACTTAAAAGAGACCCAGTCTTCAGGCGAGTGTTTGCAGTTGACACCTTCAGTGTAGCACCTTTCATTTCTGCCTATAATGATTTAATTTATGCACAGTGAACACACTTCCTGTTCACACTGATGACATATGCTCATGCTGAGCTCTCTTTCTGTTTCTGCAGCCTGGAAGAACATCACTGTGCAGAGCTCAAGCCCAGGTTATGGGAGGAGAGCTTGAAGGGTTGAAGTGCTGGGAGTGAATGTGGTGAAGTGAACGTATCTTATTCCAGGTCCTCGCGCTCTCTCAGATGTGTAAGACTGTCGTTATGGGAGATAAGACCGTGTACTGGTGTGCCGACGTGACCCAAAGTGAAAACACGGTGCAGCCGGTTTTGCAAAGATTCAGTCTTTGGAGATAAGAATGAAAAAGTTAAGGTGTTGTTTAGGTTACTCATTACTTTACCTCCATCATCAGTTATGCAGCTGGAGTTGTCCTGTGTTAGTGGTGCAGCGGCCTCTCTACCAAACACTCAGTCAGGCAGCTGAAACAGCAAAGGAAAGGCATCACATGCCTGACAATTTCAATGTCACAATCCCTGACTAATATACCAGCAATCACACTTACGTTGATGAACTTTGATTTCTTAAACATAATCAAAACAACATCACCACAACCTCACTAAAAGTCAGCAGATCACAAAAATGCATGCTATGAAATTCTCCAAAACCACATAAATGAAAACTGCTGCTGGGGTTCAAGGCAACAGCTCGGGCCCAGAACATTGAGTAATCAGTGTGCGTCATCTCAGTTGAACTTATCATTCACGTCTTTATCTTCAGGGGTGATCACTTACATGCGAAGTTTCACATACCATATTCTTTCAAATATTAACCATATTCCGCCTTCAGTCTTACTTTTACTACAGCCCCTGGTTAACAATTAAAAATCTAATTTAATCCCTTGAAGCTTGTTAGAAGATCAACGCATAGCGACACTAACAAGTCCAAGATATGAAACAACAAGTTAAAGGTTACAAGGACCAAAACAGAAGGGGGGGGGGGGGGGGATGAACAGACGTTTATGGTGATAAAAATTCCTTTATAACCAGAAGCGTTGAATATATGGGAATAACCAGAGGCCTTGCATATTTCAGAATAACCAGAGGTTTCGCATATTTGGAAATAACCAGAAGCCTGTTTGTATATTTGACATGAAGAGGAGAGGAAAAGTAAGCAGGAAGGACACATTTTCCAACATCACTTGATGTCAGGCCAAAAATTCCCTGTAGAACTGAGAGTCTAAAGTGTATCAAGGACTGAAATAAGAGAATAATGAAGTGTGTGACTACAAGCCTACCTGACAAACTAAACTGTCCTGTTGCATTTTTGATAAATGGCACATCTTCTACACTGACAATAGTGGTCACCTACACAGTGCATCCTCACTGCGAGTCTTTTCAGTTTAGCCAGTTAGTCTGTGTTTCCCCAAAAGCTGAATGCTTAGCTCTGTAAAAAAACAACAACAACAAAAAACTATGCAATTCCTGTGAAAGAAATGACAGCAGATCTAGGCTTCATTATATTGTCAGACACGAGGTTATACATAACAGTGAAATGGGCTATGTCTTAAGCTACACATGACTGTGTTGTGTAGGCTAACTGATAGCCAACAGTAAACCATGTTATATCTCTTAGACTTAAAATATCTTTTATTAGCCTGACATGCAGACATAGCTGAGCTTAATATTTCTATAGGACTAAAACATGCCCACCCTCCAGTGAATCTAATTTAATTTCACACTCTAAAAGGTTGCCCACTGTGGTTCACTTTTAAAACTGCACAAGAGTAATGAACAGCACCTTAACAATTTTGGGAAAAGACAGACACAGTGAGATGTATGGCCTTTAGAGTTAATGAGGAAGTGTAAAGAGAGAAAGGTTATTCTTCTGCTTACTGTCAATGTACATTTTAGCAGCAGCATGATAAAAACTCAAAGACTCTTCTTTCGCAGAGGGTGCACCCAAATATGCGCAGCCTAAACTTAACTGTGTCAGGAATGCTTATATCAAATATCAGCTATAGTAGGCATCGAAAAAAGTCTAAACTAGCATTAGTACCAAACAACAGACATAACAAATGTGGCCTTGGCATAGATCATGTGGCCAATATGTAGCCTACAATTACATTCGCCCTGCTCTTCCCAGTGTTGTTGAAAACTAGAAAAAGCCAAGCCAAAAACACCGTGAACAGGGTGGGTAGGACGAGAGCGGCCAGAGAGGCGACCAAAAGGGTCTACCCATGACCCACTCGCAACCTTTGGCCATTGACAAGTGACCTCCTTAACTCACTTCATTTGGCAAACCTTTCCTGGAATTACTTTTTCCTCAACTGAACTGTGTGTCGCTGTAGTAAGCGTTACAAGCAGGGAGGACGTGAAACTGTCAGTCTGTGAGAATCACTAATTCATGATGTCAAAACAACTGGCGAGTTCCTTTGACGAGAATTAACAAGCGATAAAAGGCCCCTACGGAGCCACTGTAGGTCTACCACTGCTTGTTCGTAAGAGGTTATTTAGACTGTAAATTAATGCGGAAAATTAAAATAGTTTGCATAGTACGGTTAATGTAGTACCTTAAAATTGGCGCCGGTTGTCCTCTAGTAAAAACTTTAGATGGGAACCCCGGATTGAACAGACACCAACAGAACTCTTTGACTGCTGAGACACTGATTGGCAACATCGTTCGATGGACCTTTTACTTTCAAGTGTGGTCCATAACTTTTGTAGACTTCAAACTCTGAACCATTTTATCTCGTTACATATGACGCTAATGTAGTCACATGGCAGGAAGCGCACGATGTAAACACTGGAAGCATGCCGTTATAAGACCTGAACAGTAAAGGGCGGTTGCAGTGTCACTCAATGTCACTCAATTGGACGTACATCGCACATATAGCACTTAAAACGTTCACATGAATCATAGGTACAGTTATTGCACACACCTCAACTGTAAGCTGTTTCAGGTCGTGTTTCCAGCAATCATTCGTAAACTGCTCTGAGGCTATGTCGCCACCTTGTGGTAAAGACCTATCCAGCTGTTAGGCTTTATTGATGTGCATAGCTAAAATATCATTTCATAGCGCAAACACGATGATTTGCAGTAGGGTATTTTTATTCATAAATGGTATTTACAGATTTTTCAACGCCGCATCAGCATCACAATAGTAACCTGTAGGCCTATAAGTGTGTTCAATTAAAAAAAAATCCACAAGTGAGGTCACACGTTTTCACTTTTTTCTTTTATGCCTTTTTCTACTCCGCAACTCCTCAGTCATCTGTTCCTACAGGAGAAGAAGAGAAAACAGGAAGGAGAAGAAGACAATAATGTTTGCAGTCATGTTAACTGAAAGGCCTAGCTAGCCCTATTTGCAGATAGGTCAATGGATTAGTGTACTGTTCAGTTGCTATCTGGGTTAAAAACTTACCAATTGACTGGTTAACTGAAAAAATAGTTGCTGGGGCACACCAGAAACAACCTTTACCTTTTGCCCATGTTATTTCAGGGGCTTTTCTTTGAGTTTGTGGTGACAAAGACAAAAACATCTTGTGTACACATTTTTTTTGGTCACACCCCTTAAGGTTCCCATGTAAAGTTAATTGAGAATTAAATTAACAACAAGACAACAGCAGCTCTGACAACTGACTCACCATCTGCAATCTGCGTTTCCTCGGCTGGGGGCAGACACTTTGCTATTAATATCACCAGTGGCCCAACTACTATGCAGATTGCGATGCACAAGAAAGCTATCAGCCACAGGTTCCTTGACAATGGTTTGCCTGCTTCACAGGGAAGAATGGATGTTAGCAACAGCAAACATCTGCGTAAACACTATACTGCCTCAAAACTATTTACAGTTGCACTATTGGAAGACTTATTCAATATCAGTTATCACAAACAGAAGCTGACGTTTGCAGACCAGAGATTTAAGTATCCCAGACCTTTGTTTGCTCTCGAGCTGAGCTGAACAACTGTAGTTGGCCTACACAGGACCAAGACATGTTGGAGAGTGGTGTCAGGTACTGTTTTTGGTGATAATGATGATAATGAGGTGGAGGAGGAGGATGACGTGGCTACATCAGCTGATGAAGACAGGGATGTATTTGTGACTGGGCTTGTTGATATGTTTGACGATAAAGGCAGGGGTGTATCTGTAGGTGGGGATGTTGATGTTGACTTTGCAGGTATGGCTGCTCCTGTGGATGAGGTAACAGAACAGCAGTGTGTGTTAATCATTCACAAAAAGAAAGGCTTTTCTACACACTTTCAGATGTCAAACGTGTTCACAATGTTGTCAACAACTTCAATGAAAGGGTGATAACATTTGAGGTCAACTGCCAATCAAATTAAACCACCCCTGCCTTCCAGTACTTCCTGAAGTACCATGCAGATTGGCTGAATTTGTATGCTTCGACTGGAGCTACTTGGTCACTGCGCCACATAAAGAGACTCTTACAGAGACAGGCCTGTGTATGATGCAGAGTCTATGCAAGAGACCCACTGAGGGCCGCAAGAAGCCTTGAACCACTTCCAATTTCATTCATGCCTTTTTGAATTGTGAGTATGTGTGTGTGAGTGTAATATACTGTATATGTGCTCTTATTTACAATAAGTTGTGCAATTTGAGAAGAAAACATTCCCCTTAAATAAGGAAAATTGATCCAAGACCCATCTTTGAAATGCCTGGCACTTGCCCAAGGACATTCCAGCTTGCTGCAACGCTAACTGGCCACACCAATTAAACACACATGTCAGGTTATTATGTGGTTAGACGCAGGCACTCAAAACTCCTCCCCATTTTCAACATTCCATTGCATCCAAACAAACCGCCAATGACAGTTAGATAGCTCAGAATCCATATTTTACGCATTATTACACCTTAACCCAGAAATACACTGTGATAAACTTATTATGGTTAGTAGGTATTAACAAACTCATATCTGTCATGAAACTGTAACCAACTGATTAATTAAACTCAAATATAAGCGTAAGCCTGAGTAACAGTCATATCTATGGCATATATGTCTTATTTCCCTTAATTACCATATGGCAAAAAAAAGTAAACAATCTTTCCAAGGTTTACCAGCACTAGACAATACAGTCAGTAGTGGAGCTACTCCTTTTACTCCAAGCTGTGTCTTGAAATCACTTTTGTCCTTTAAAACTAATTTCATGCAAACGTTTAACATTCTGCAGAGCAGTCTATTAACAGGAATTCCTTTGCATGTTTACAACACTGAGTCTGGGCACTCTGCATTTGAAGTCATAGCTCAGGTGTTAGATAAATGTACAATGTAATCCACATGCAGCAGCAGGTCCTTACCTTGTGTGAGTTCTGTGGAGATGTGCAACAGCAACACACGCAATAGAAAGACTGTCGCCATGATGCAAAGGCAAACAACAAGAAATGGGGCAAATCTGACAGTCAGCATCCTCGGGTACTCACTGAAGACCTATGAAAACAGGGGTGTGGCCTGAGCCCAACCACAGAAACGCCAGAAGCTTCTGAACTCTCACATGGGCTGCCAAATACTTCCAAACACAGCGGTCAGTCAGTGAAATAACTAATGAAACTACTATGATTTCACAAGATCTCAAGTCCAATAGTGTCTCGGGATTTTTGGGAGAGCAGCCACAAGAGTGAGTCAGGTCACTGGACACTCAAACACACACACAGTGCCCTTTCACGCACCCGTAGTGATGGGTCTCCAAGCAGTGCTGTATAAACTACCCCAAAGTTGCACCTGAGTCAAAGTACAGATACACTACCAAAGATTTATTTTGGTCCAAGTCACCCACTAGCATGTCACTCAAGTTAAGTCTTAAAGTATCCTCTGTTTACTGTACTTAAGTACGACAAGTCATCTGTTTACTGTACTTAAGTACGACAAGTTTTCAGTAGGTAATCTGTTTACTGTACTTAAGTACGACAAGTAATCAATAAGTAATCTGTTTAGTGTACTTAAGTACGACAAGTAATCAGTAGGTAATCTGTTTAGTGTATTTAAGTACGACAAGTAATCTGTAATTAAATGTCCTTAAGCAATGTAAGTAAAAGTACAAGTAGGTTCAAAAAGTCATTTTTGCTGCAGTCACTCAGTCGACCACCAAATTCAATTTCATCATAACTATGCTGCCAATTGAAAATGTAGTGGCGTAAAAGCATGTAATTAACTTAGGAAATGTAGTGAAGTAAAAGTAGAAGTTGACAGATTTTGCACAACTCAGATTAAGTATAGATACTCTCAAACATATTTAAGTGCAGCACTGAAGTATTTTTACTCAGTTACAAGTAACTAAGGGATGTGACTGTATGGTTGATCAATTTGACAAGTGATGTGTGACTGTTTTGAGTACACTGTGAACTGGTCCAGCCTATTCAGTCCATGCTTTTCATACACCAGTCTATTACACACATTGTGCCAGAAAGATTTGCTTGCAGTTTGACCTAACTTTTCAAAGAGAAAGAAAATATGAATCTAATTTATCATTTATTGGATGTATTTTGTCTCATAAACACATATTACAAATACTTGGTATTTCAAGGTCATTATTCATTCATTTGTGTCATTGTGTTGGCTTCTGTGATGACTTCATTTGGGATGGTACTGTGCAAATGGAGATTCTTCATTCATGTTACTCTAGGAAAAGGAAGAGAAAGAGAAAGAGAGAGAGAGAGAGAGATAGAGACAGACAGATAGACAGACAGAGAGAGAGAGAGAGAGAGAGAGAGAGTCCAAGCAGGATTTGAGACACAGGGAAGCAGAGGGAAATATGAAAGTTTGTGAAAAGAATGCAGATTAGAGCTAACCCCAAATTAAAAAGGCTATAATCTAGAGATTAAGGTCTTAATAAGGTACATCCATGGCTATCAACTGTGCATGACATTGCTCATTTTTGAAAAAAAGATGGACTTCAATGTAAAATCACTTCACACACCATTGGTACTTCGTCCAGCCTTTCAAACTTTGCAGAGCCAGTGTTTATGCCTTTAACTATCCCAACCAGCAACAGCAGGCCCAGAATGATGATGAAGATGGACAGCACTGCTATCAGCCCAGGGCTCTTCGACAGATCCTTCACTGAACTAACAACATGCACTAAACGACAAACACAAACAACAACAAATACCTCACAATACTACACAAACATTCCGAATAAACAAGTACTACAGTGAAGCAAACATCTTCTTGTTAAACCGCTGAATAAGGCACTGCTAACTCTGGCCTCAGAGCAGGGATTAATGATCACCAACCTGCGGTTTTGGGTGAATTGGATGGTTGATGTGTGACGGGTATGCCGGGGGTTGTGGTGTTGAGAGGGGGCGGTGGATGTGTGGTGGTCCCGGTGGCATTTTCACTGGTGGCATTACCAGTGGCATTCACAGTAGGTGCTGTTTCATTGGCTGGAGCTCCACTTTGTGTGGACCCACTGGTAATGTGAGCTGGTGTGGTACCATTAGTGGCATGCAAAGGTGTAGTAGCATTGGCAGTGTCAGGAGACTGGCTCAGTTCTGTAGCCCCAGTGGTTTCCTGTGCTGATGTAGATCCAGGAGTGCCATGGTCCTTGGCTGCTGTAGATGATGACAGCACTGCTGATACTGCTGCTGTAGTTGTTGTCACTGCTGCCGATGTAGGTGGTGGTGTTGATGATGTGAAGTCTTTGGATGATGACGTGGGTGTGAGACTGATGACGCTGCTGGAGGCTTTATTGATGAGGCGGTTCCTGTGGTGGAGATAACAGCAAACAATGAATCATTCCAAAGGTTCACTGGCTGCTTTTCAAGAGGTGTTAAAGCAAAGAAGACGTCCGCCTGAAGTTGTCCATGATGCTTGAAGGTGTCATGTATGCCACGTACGCCGCCATGGGCCCTATGACAGAAAATTATTTTGGACCTCCCAAACATTGATTATAATATTGAGATTGTTCTCTAGGGCCCCCTATCAGTGCCAGGCCCTTGGAATCATCCTAACTCCCCCTGGCGGTGCCCCTGGCTGTGGTCAGTCAATCTCTGATTAGAAAGGAATGTGGGTGGGGGGGAGATATATAAACTATGGAAACTACTTTTAAGTTTCAAAGCTTCAGAACGGCCCTGCCCAGGCCTGACCAGTGTGTCTGAAGGCCTGTGTGATGCAATAGCCTATACTCATGTGTCTTTCACCAACAACAGAACCAAAGATACTTTAGAACGGTTCATCAACCATCTCTGACAGAGCAGTGATTAATGACGCCTCCCTTACTTAGTGAGATACATACATGGCGCTGGTCCACTTACATCGATCGTCTTATTATGCAAACATGGGAGAATGCTGGGGTGGCCATTCTTAGCTTAAAGCAGCTGAATCGTGGGAACTTTGTCTGTTTGTGTAATCATGCGGATGTAGGCTATGTGTTCACCACAGTCAGTGTCTCTTCAGTGTCGTCTTAGCAAGCATGTCCTAGATCTACTTACCACACCACACACACGTACTCTGGGCCTGTCTCTAAGTATTGCCTTATGAGCTGTGTATTATATGTAAACCATAGACTCTGCATGGGAATGAATGCACCTATTGTTGAAATACTACATAATTTACACTGAGTAGCCTCTGAGATGGATTGTATCACTCTGAGCCGAGAGACTGCTGGTTTTGACAAACCCCCAAAACACCTGTGGCGGCACTTAAAATCCAACACACACACTGACTAATAGAATGCAATTTCACTATGTCATACACTTAATATTTCTATATATGTGAAAATAAGAACTCCTTGATCCTTGAGATGTTTCCTCCTACACTCTACTTGCTTGACCTGTAAACAGCGTTTGCCTTATTGCTTCTTAGGATTACGGTTGAGCTGAGAGTCTCCAGTTGTAATGATGGGTGTGTTGCACTGGCACTGGTCAACAAAACAAACGTCATAGTGTGTTTGTATGAGCCTCAGTCATTTCTGTGGCACAAACTGTGCCAACCTTCCCTGCCCCCAAGATAAAACACAAAATAAAATACATTTCATTACATAAACTAAACACACACAACTTCTGGCCTTCTCTATGATAGTGTATATGCCATCACTGCAAAACCAAGACTTTTTTTCTGAAGCATGATGTTTCTGAAGCAGACAATTCCACGTTGAGCGTTTCACACGTACACCTCCCGACTATCTGGAAACATCCAACAACTTCATTCTATTGACACAAGACACTTATCTGGTGCCGTTTTGCATGTGAAACCGTAGCTCAGGCGTTAATCCATATGTGAGACAGCGTAGTCTTACCGTGTTGGAGTCCTGAGTAGAGCAGAGTAAAGAACAGTGCCGCGATGGGGAACCCTCTGGCCATTGTGCAGGAGCCAAATGACAGGAAACAGCAGCAGTTTGACATCTCAACACAATCACACACACACGCATGCAGCCCACATCCTTGAAACCAGGATGTGGAGGGAGCTGAGGCGTGGCTTGTGGCAAACCCCTCCCCCACAGCCAACCACCTGTGACTTCACAGGAACAGTTTGAACCACCTTGAAACACCTGACCAACAGCAGTCGAAACAGTGGGACACAATGTATTTGTATGTGTATGCCAATGTAGTTAGGCTAGTATTATCCAACTGCTTCGTGTTCCTCATAGTGGACTTGAAGAGTGATGGGACGATAAGAACTCTATAAAAATCTCATTTGATTCCATGGGACCATGATCACGAATAATAATTTTAAAAGAACATTTATGTAACTTTTTCTCACTAAAGACTTAACTCTTTGAGACTCCTGAATAAGAATTCTTCCCAGTTTTATCTCATCATAGCTCACCTCTAGGGAAATACTGCCCAACATTCATCAACGATCCTACAAGCAAAGCTATGAATGAGCAGAACTAGAGCAAACATGTTAGAAGTCCAGCAGGAGTTGACATTTATTACAAAGTCTTGTAGCAAAGTGAAAGAGAGACAGAAAAAACACAGACATCTTCTACATTCAGCTCCAGCACAACTACTAAATGGAGATTAGATCACTGAATTATGGCTCGACTGAAGTCAGGGAAGGATTTTATCAGCATGGTGTGTGCTGGGAATGACACCAAACTTTTACATGAATGTTTTCGGAGGGCAGATATGGCAGGATCTCACTCTGTGAGGGAACCAGCAACAGTGATATAGACAGAAGCAGCAGTCACAGAGTACACTTCCCTGAACCCTTACACATACATGATGAAAACTGTGTCAGTCTGTTTACAGGGACTTTGTGTGTTGGGCAATCTTTTTTTTTTGGTAATCTTTTGTTTACGATAGCCTTTTGTGATAATTGACATCCACCTTTATCAAATGAATGATACAGATAGTTTTGAAATATACCTTATTCACGCTTAAATACTTTCAAAATCTGATTACTCAATTTAATTGTTCATTAAATTGTCATATCCACGCACTGATTGCAACCTTTTCCAGTGGCTTAAAACCGCTCTACTCTACCAGTCAAGCACTTAAACAGGATGTGGTTGTTTGGCCTAGATGGGCACCCAGATTTGGGGGTTCCCAAAAGAGATGCTCATCCTTCCTGTGGAGGACACAAAATATTTACAAGACCCAAAGAGACTTATTTAAATGTGCACAGAACACAGAGGTTCTTTAAGGCTCTGATTGTGTAATGTACATTCAAACTTACCCCATGCAAGCTGGAGTACACATGTTTTAGGTCTCCTATAGAACCAATGTATGGGCTAGGTCTCCTATAGAACCAATGTATGGGCTAGGTCTCCTATAGAACCAAAGTATGGGCTAGGTCTCCTATAGAACCAAAGTATGGCTAGGTGTCCTATAGAACCAAAGTATGGGCTAGGTGTCCTATAGAACCAAAGTATGGGCTAGGTGTCCTATAGAACCAAAGTATGGGCTAGGTTACTGTAGCAGCTTCACAAAGTTCACTGATCAGAATCAGAATCAGAATCAGAATGAGGCACATCCAGCTAGATTCACGTTGTCAACATTTCAATGACAGGATTGAGTAAAGAAGTGCCTTGGGTCTCTGAGAGACCCCTTTGACAGCAGATGGCGCTGTAGAGCATCTGGCCTGGATCTGGCCCTGATCTGCCATAGATCTGGCTGGCGAGCTCAGGTCTGCCATGCGGTCTGACTGCAGTCACAGGCCTAGAGCTTCTCCTTCAGCAGGGGTGTCTCTGCCTCCAGTCTGGCCACTGCTGACGGCTCCACCATCAACACCTCATCTGTGTGTGCCGTCTCCTGTAAACACAAGAGTTACAATATTTAGTCTCAATATAAAGGTGCGGTGAGTGATTTAGGGTGACACCATATTTGCTGATATTTGATCCAAACATATAGGAAAGATTCAGTTCTATTTGTACAGGAGATGCCTGCATTAACTACATAACTGCTCATTTTTACAACTGCTAATTGGTTTACTGAGCCCACTTGTCATGACCTAGTTGTGGTGTGCTGGATGATTGCTGATGACTGTGGATGATGTGTAACTTACTCTGTGCTTCAGATATGACAGGTACGTGTCCCATCCCAGTGTGACGGTGTTGACATAAACAACCCGAAACCGTGATGGCAGGAAGTAAAAGTTGATCATCTGAGCGGTGGGCCAAACACACCAGTCAGCCTGTGCAAAGAAAAACAAGACGGTCCAAATCATCATTTTCAGTCATGGACAGAAATGACATTTTTGTCTGCTTTTTACTTCGTTTCTTTATTCTGTATGCTTATTACTATTTCTATGAACTTTCTGAAACAAAAACAAACAACTTCAGTCTGTTAAGTGAGGAAAATGACACTTTAATCCTGACCTTATAGAACTCCCAAAACTTGTCAGCGAATTCTGTGCCGCCCTTCATCACCCCATGGCCTTCCAGAACACTCATGCCTATGACATAAGAGAGAATCACGCTCATCTCAATGCATGAGACAACATAAGACTGAGGATCATGTTATATAAAAGACAACATAACGTACAAGATCACGTTTCCCACATTATAACATATAAGATCACGCCTACTGTACTGCATAAGATCACGCCAACCGGACCACATAAGATGACGCCAACCGGACCACATAAGATGACGCCAACCGGACCACATAAGATCACGCCAATCGGACCACATAAGATCACGCCAATCGGACCACATAAGATCATGCCAACCGGACCACATAAGATCATGCCAACCGGACCACATAAGATCACGCCAATCGGACCACATAAGATCACGCCAACCAGACCACATAAGATCACGCCAACCGGACCACATAAGATCACGCCAACCGGACCACATTAGATCATGCTTACTGACGTATTATTATCACGTCATAACAAGTGGCCTACCTTTTGGAGCCTCTAAAAATGACATTCTGAATTTGGTTTAGCACAACCAGTATGCTGTTGGGTGCAGTGATGTATTAGAATTTGCTGTATATAAATGTTTGCATCCTCTCCCCTATCGACAGCACTGGGTGACATGGAACAACAGGACCGTGGACTGAATCACACCAGATTTCTCCTTTAAGTACCTTGGCCTACTAGGTCAATAATGCAGACAGTCATGACGTCCACACATGCAGAGGCTTTAGTAGGCTACTGGTGCTCAGTCACACACAAATGAGATCAGTGGTTCTAAGCTTGTGTGTCGAGGCACACTGATGTGTCATGACGCAAAGGGAAATGTGCTGTGGAGTTGGCAGCTGAGGAAGGCAGTGTGTTTTTACATGGACCAGTGAGCCACAACCTGTGGGCCGTCAAGGTATTGCAGGTGGACTGTGGGAGGCCTCTCAATTTTAAATAAATAAAAATATCATAAAGGATTGCTAAAAAGGATTGAATGGTTTAAGTAAACAATATCCAAATGGATTTACATTAAAATAAATGAAATTAGTATTAGTCTATCCTTCAGTTGGAAGATCCACTGACATTTGGCGCACAAGGTTGGCTTTGTATTATGGGCAATGCTAGCTGCTTAATGTTTTTATGGAGCAGTGGTTATTAGGTGGAAAAATCCGCACTATGGCCTATGTTTTCAATGTTTTCAGCTCATGAGAGCTACATTTGAAAAGTCTAAACAACAATATTGTTCAAAGTTAAATTGAACAAATAACGAAATTACTTAATCTCATTCCTGCTCAGAGTTATGGATATAGGCTAAAAGTTTTGGTGGGCTGTGGAAGATTTTCAGAATTGAATTTGGGCCTCAGCAGTCTAAAGGTATACACACTTGACACAGGCCAAAATTCCTCAACGTTTGTGGGGGTGGAGTAACCTGGGAAAGATAGACTTCCCTTACCCAAGGACAAGCACCTACAGAGGCATATCAAAATGCCTCTACATCTAATTGGACAGCATAACAACCAATAGAAGAATCTTTGTTGTTTACCAAACTCTTTCAACAGCACTACTCTGTGGTTATCATGTTAAGCCCGCCCTAGAGACTCTCTTCATGGCTCTGAGCTTGATGTGATTGGTGCCCTAAGTTTGATGTGATTGGAGCCTGGGGTTTAGGGATCCCCAAAGCCTTGTGGCCAGATGCAACTCCAATTAGCCAGCGGTGCGTCTGGATTTCCAAGCTAGGGGTAGGACACACCAAAAGTAAAACCTAAATGCAAGCACACACCAACATATATGAATGTTGATATGAAGTATGCCACTCAGAGTGTGTGTGAGAACAGTCACAGGAGAAGGACACAGATCTGTGAAACTCACTCAAAAGCTCAAACCCAAACGGTTGAGAACTTTTGCCTCGAACAATGCTTACCTAAGAAGTACCAGGCTCCAAGAATTGGTGACGCAACAAGCTGGTCCACCAAAACCTTCTTTACGACAGTCTTCACAGCTTTTCCGACATATATTTTGTCAAGCCACATATACCAGTAATGAAGAAAGGGTCCCATCGAACTGCCAACTACACACATTCGTGCTGCAAAGAAAGAATACATCAGTTAGGCAAACGAAGTATGTACGCTAGCTAGTAACTGTTAATGATTCACTTGGCTGCCACAAAAACAGGTTGCTGCTAGTAACTTTTTTACTAAACGTAAACTGAACTCAACTAAGTTAACGTTATGACATGACATTACTTGACCAAACTTTCTACAGTCTAACCTGTTCGGTACCAATCTCGAGTTTTGTCAGGTGACTTTCGCATTTCTCGACTCTGCTGAATGAAGTCTCCAAGCGAAAGCATGCCTCCGCCACTTAGTGTGTTGGTCACAAGCAGAAATTTCCCTTTAAAAAGAGGCTTCCAGTAAAAAGATATCCGCACCAAAAAGTCTTTACCCCTGGGAATCATCATTAACAATGATTAATATTGGTATAAAAATGACTCCTGCAAAGGCAGTTGACGTATCTTCACAGGTCATCGGCTAAACTTTTCTCAAACACATTGCATGTCTTTCTTTAGTGTTGAGTCTCATCTTCGAAACTGTAAGGGTAGCTGCTGACACCTAGCGGACAGGAATGGACACGATAGAGTGAGCCGAAAACCTCAGAATATTATTTCTCTTACTGTCAATCGATTACTGTTTAATGTTCAGCCCACGGGATACATGAGAAGTTATGCGAGTTATGGTCTGCAAATGTAATTCACAAAATGTGATAAAAAAAATACAACAAACAACAGAAAAAAACCCCAACGAAAAACAAAATGACAAAAATGAAATAGCCTACTGCGGAAAAAGCTCACGATCCTGGAGGCAGGGTCTTCCCTCACGTAAATGACTAAACTTTCTACGCAGACTAATTTTCAATTTGCGGCGGGGACATACTTTTCTTTTTGTGAAACTGTCGTTTTTGTCAGCACAGCATTGTACTCAGTCTTCTGAGTATCTGTGGCTGCCCAGCAAAATGTGAGAATCGCATGTCAGCAGGCAGAAATTGAGTTAAGTGGAATCTGACGGCGTGAGTTGCGCTCGGTCGAATGATAGGTCTCTAATAAGAGTCACAGGACGCACAGCTCATCAACCATTTCCTCCAAATTATCGGAATATTGTGCTGCTGCATGACAGTGGCAGTAGGTGGTCTATACAAACAGTTCCCCATATTAGTTAGAATGCTGGAAAAGTATTTAATATGTAATGTATAATTTTCATGAGAACCTTTCCGCAGCCCAAACAAGGCACGTGAGCACCGGAAGTGATCCACTGGCGTACGGGATTTGGATAGTGCGATAGCAACAGCAACGCGTCTGCTTCGGCAAAGTCGCGCACAGTTGTGGAGGGACTGGCAGGGTTGGAAGCGTGTTGCCTGCTGAAGCGTCAAAATGACTTTATGTAGGCCTAATGTTCGCACTTTGCAGATGCCGGTGATATGATGGGATATAAACCACGAGGATGGGAACATGATCAAGTTTTGAAAATTCAACTGTCAGAGATTTGTTTTTCGCGTCCCAGGTAGACGAGGTTGCAGTGGCCTGTTTACCAGAGATTTAACGCTGACATTATGTCTGATGTCTGTTTGTTGTCGTTTTTACATAAAAATATGTGAATTTAATGTTTTCCCCAGCACAAAGACAGATTTGTCAGTCTCTTCTGTAAGGTGCCAGCTCTGGGTTAACAACCGAGAGTGCGCACCCTGCTGTAGACTTCTGTTTCAACCGGGCACTAATTGGATGCAATGTCCATCGGATTAGGCAATGTCATTCCATCCTGTTTCCAAAAGAAGCCCTGCTGAAATGGCGACAATCTTTCGAAACTATCGTTGACTGTAGGCTAAATAAAATAATTCTTATGTGGCATACTTGTAGAAAACAGCAAGATGGACTATCGACGAAAGAGGAAACTCACATTTTTCACTATTGGATTAATCTTCCTGTTCAGTGGAATTGAATACGGTAAGTTTCTATATCTTTATAGAACTTTATAGAACTATACCTTTAGACCATCTATGAAAACTAAACAAATGGTCAAATATGGAAGATGGACAATCAAAACTAGATGCCAAGAACCACAGACAGTAGCGTATAACAAGGTCATGGGCCTTCTGATGGATGTGTTGTCCACAGTGACTGAAATGAACTACATTCCCAGGCGTAAATCAAACACATCCCTATTCAGAGGTTTTAGAGAGGGTGTTGTGACTATTAATCCTGTATTGTTTGAATCTGGGTGATCTTAGACCTTCTTTGAGTTGGCTAATGTTTGTCTCATGTGGCTGTGAGTGCCTGATTATCATGTAAACTTCCCACAGAGATTCACCTTGGCTTTTGTAAAGTCATCATCATTTTCTCACTAGTGTGTGTCCCCCTTGGCCCTTAGGTTTGCCTGCCACAGCAGTGCCCCATAATGGGCTTTACTGCGCTCTGTGTAGTGGTCACACACTGTGTTGACAAGTCCATTCATTGTTACGCTGCGGTATGCAGTCACAAGTAGTGTATTTAGAGTGGCCCGCTCCTTGTATAGACTTATTGTATGTACCACTATGCCTTGTCAAGGCCCAAGTCCTGACCTGGCGGCCCCTTGACTGGCCCCTTTTGTCTGTCCTGCAGCTGTGATCTTACCCACCATATGGAGGTATCTACAGACGCTCGGAGCAGCACCCTACTTCCTGGGGCTCGGACTGTCTGCCTTCAGCTTGAGTGGACTTCTCTCTGGGCCACTGTTTGGTCTGTGGTCAGATCGCACACGCACCACCAAGAAGATCATTCTCATCGCCAACCTTTTTGAGATCGTTGGTAAGTCCTTTGGAAAATTACAGGGGAGAATACTGCCTTCTACTCCCATTTCACTGATGTAACAGATTACATAGTGACATTAGAAACAGCAGGTAATGATAAACAGTTAATGTATTATAAAATATATGACAATTAAGATTTGTTCCTCTATACAGCTCATTTACTACATTGTGTTATCAATGAAGTTAATGGAATGAAGGTTACTAATAACAAAACCACAGTTACTGCATAACTGTGGTCTGTCTGGAGCAGATGGTCTCAGTAGTATTAGTAGATGGGCCAGCTGTAACTCTATTGTTAGACCCTTGACTGACCCCAAACAAACAATCCTCACACACTCCCAGCCCAACTCATCCCAAAGCATCTTATTGTGCTGTACTATGCTCTACAGGCTACACACACAACTGGAACGATCTCCAGTGGGGTCATGAAAAGGGGAAACCACGGAAATAAAAAGACAGAAAAAAACGGGACCTATTTTGTCTCAAGTGTTACGACCCGGTGGGTCTTCTTTCTTGGGGGCTTTGCCCCTTGTGTACTACTTCACACAAGATATCTATAATGGCAGAAATAGCACATTTGCACCAATGTAGAAGGGGAATTCCGTGGAAGATGGACTCACATCCACAGTGCCAATGAAATGGCAGGGATTTGAATTTTGAATTGGGATTGAATAACTTATTGAATAAAATGTGTAGCCTAGAAATCTAGAGGTACCCTAGCATACCCTATAGTTTTGCCACGCTGGTACATTCAGCCACGGACCATAGGGCCTCAGTGGGTCTTCTACCAAGGCTTTGTTGGACCAATCACAGCGTTCCATCTTTGTAGAGAGTCATTGGGCGAGCTTAGCACAATGACAGGGCTGTGACAGTGCAAAAAAACAACTAAGATGGCGGTGATTGGTCGTAGCGCTATCCTGTTAAATCCTATTCGGTCCTGTGGCATGCAGAGGCAGTTTGAAAGACAACCGCTGCTTTCGCCCCAAGGATTAAGCCTGGTCTATCGGTCATGACCAAATTTCGTAGCCTGACAAGCATCAAATGGTACATTCTGAAGATTTGATGTCAAATTCAACAAAAGATGAATAATACTCTGCTTGCTCATGTTGTGTCACATCCATAACTCTGGAATTGTCCCAGTAAGAGCAGATTTGCAAGGTGTATGAAAAACCTCAACCATGTTGTATAATTTGACAGACGGAGGAACTGCATGACTGCCACTAGATATGGAGTATAGGCAGGTGAAGCCACAGAGAAAACATCACAGACAGACAGCCACTGAAACTACCATTTACAGACAGTCACTACTCAGAGCCTACCAGAACAAGTTTTACATTAATTAGAAAGTACAGCTTATTATACATAGAAAAAGTAAAACCATCCATTTACCATAGTAAGTTTGTAGTCATGAATGTATAGTGATGTTTAGTTGTTCCTGTATTAATCTTGACCTTAATGATTCCTGGCTACTGTTGTGTGCTTCCTTGCTAATTTGTGATTGAATGACTACTTTTCACCACACTTCAAGAAGTCATCCTCCTTACACTAGTTAGTTAATATGGTTAGTTAGTTGATTATGGATATATATATATAGTATCATTTGTACATGGTGAAAGTGCAAAGCAATCATAATATACTGCTCTGTAAGGTGTTACCCTGTTACTAAATGTGCTACAACAGACTGCGTAATAAGTTTTATTTAGATTTATTTATTTATTTGACATCTAAGCCACCATTATACTGGAGTGCATAGCATAGCCGTTTCAGTTGAATTAAAGTAAATTATTTGAACGTAC
Source organism: Tenualosa ilisha (assembly GCA_015244755.2). Classification (NCBI taxonomy): domain Eukaryota; kingdom Metazoa; phylum Chordata; class Actinopteri; order Clupeiformes; family Clupeidae; genus Tenualosa; species Tenualosa ilisha. The sequence goes on along the minus strand of PYXC01000633.1, from coordinate 73,666 downwards.
AGATTAACATTTCAAAATCCAGTTAATGCTGACTGAATGAATGAATGAGTGAATTAACTTTTGGCAACAATGTCATTTTGTCCCATGTGATTTTCCTCAGGCAACTTCATGTACTTTATGGGTTTTTCCAAATGGCTGTTATTGGCAAGTCGACTGATCGCAGGTACAGTTGCCAAATCTTGCTAATACCTTTTTTTCTTCAACATTTTAAGGATTTTGACCTCTATGATGAGCTGCCAGAGCATCCATAGCTGTATTCAAATGTGCTGTCCATTTCCGTTTGGCTTCATGTTTGTGCTAAAGGTCAAGCCATATCCCAGCATACAGTATGTGAGAGGTAACTCTTGAAGGCGTAGTTGGGCCACTCCTAGGGACTAACAGGTAGCGACTTGCCAACTAGTCCTGTTCTGGCGGTGGGAGTGGCTGACATCTTTTGTGCTCATGTTAGGCATTGGCACAGGTGCAGGCTCGTCCATCTTTGGCTTTCTGACGCGGAGCACGGCCCCTGAAGACCGCTCCACCGTGTTCGCAGCCGTCATGGCCTGCCGGCAGGCTGGGCTACTTATTGGTGGGTACCTACTGGCACACACACTAACACTTTAGGGGCACACACACTGACACCTTAGGAGCATACACTCTAACACTGTAGGGGCACACACACTAACACTGTAGGGGCACACACACTAACACTTTAGGGGCACACACACTAACACTTTAGGGGCACACACACTAACACCTTAGGGGCACACACACTAACACCTTAGGGGCACACACACTAACACCTTAGGGGCACACACACTAACACTTTTGGGCACACACACTAACACCTTAGGAGCACACACACTAACACCTTTGGGCACACACTAACACCTTAGGGGCACACACACTAACACTTTAGGGGCACACACACTAACACCTTAGGGGCACACACACTAACACTTTAGGGGCACACACACTAACACTTTTGGGCACACACTAACACTTAAGGGGCACACACACTAACACTTAAGGGGCACACACCCAGCACCTTAGGGGCACACACACCACACTTAGGGGCACACACACCACACTTAGGGGCACACACGCCAGCACCTTAGGGGCACACATGCCAGCACCTTAGGGGCACACACGCCAGCACCTTAGGGGCACACACGCCAGCACCTTAGGGGCACACACGCCAGCACCTTAGGGGCACACACACCAACACCTTAGGGGCACACACACCAACACCTTAGGGGCACACACACCAACACCTTAGGGGCACACACACCAACGCTTTTAGGCACACACACTAACGCTTTTCCCCACAAACTCTGATGGAAGGCAGATGTGCTAAAGCACATGGGTGACAGAAAGTTAAAATGGCTAAATAAGGAATTCAGAAGTCATTCAAGATAATGAAAATCCCAAGTTGCTAAGAATCCTTTGCAGGTTAATACACCATCACACTTCACTATGTCCCACTTTGCCATCAATGGAACTACTGTATGACTGTCGCCACCCCACACCTGAATTCCCATGGAGCAGTGGTCCATTGTCCACCTGCAGGACTCAGGAGCAGTTATAACTGAGATAACACGATGATGTGATAACATGATTCAGTTCGGTGTCTTTGTGACGAGGGAGTGCATTGCACATTCATGCAACTGCACAGAAATGCTTCATATTATACCTACTAATAGTGAAGAAGCATTCATGCCTGTTATTTTAATATGTTACATTAATATGGAGTGCTATGGAATGCACATTTCTATTTTATTTCACAAAATAAAAGCCCCCCTCTTCAGTCATATTTTTCATTATTGACCCTTGGTCTGGCCCTTCCACTGTCATGCAATTTTGCAGTGAATGCGTACCTGCCTTAGCAGTGTTATGAGGGGATGGCACTGGGAAGTAGCTACTATCTTAACTGATATCCTGATGAATAATTATGAAGTAGGAAGTAGGAGAGCACAATCGCATACAGGAGTGTCTGCCAGCACTGCTGTGGTGCTGTGGGCTTGCACACGAGCTAATCCCCTGTGAGGAGAGGTCGTGGAGATAAGGCAGTATATGAAAACAAGAGCAGAGGCGTGTGAATAACCAAATCGTTTCAGAGGATACAGTGCAGAGATGTTTATTTTGGAAATGCATTATTCAGTTATGTAACTTTAAAGAATATTAGGTCATACTTTATAAAGCACTGATGAATGTATTCAAAGCCTTTGTGTTAGGGTTTATGGATGGGTTATGGGTTATGCACTCACCCGTCAAGATGTGTTACCGAAACATCGTGTCGTGTGTCCTGTTTAGATACAACTTGTTGATCAGCTGCTGTAAATGAGATTTATTCTACTAAGGATGAAGAAATTCATGATCATGTAGGTTAATGTAGTTATGTATGGGGCATGCTGCGCGACTGCTTACAAAGTCTGATGTGTTTCTGTTAGTAAATATCACATTTAGCTGAGCAAAGTCAGATGTGTCTCTATGGGTCAATATCACATTTAGCTGAACAAAGTGAGGCATATCTCTACTGGTAAATGTCACATATATGTGAACAAAGTCAGACGTGTTTGTATAAGTAAATATCACATTGAGCTGCTTTCCTCGAGTGTTGCTGAGCTAAGCAGATGTACTTTAGCAGGCCAGTCCCACAGCATGTGATCCTGTCCCATCTCTTGGCAGTCTGTTTTCCACTCAGTTCAAACATGTGGGTGGTGTGTGCTTTGTACTGCAGGTCCAGCTTTCAACCTCTTCCTCCGGCTCTTTGACTTCCAGCTGGGTCCGTTTGCGGTCAACAAGTACACATCACCGGGGGTAGGAGGACAACAAGCACGGCAGGGACACACTCATCACCGCTCTGAGGCTTTTGCTGCCAGAGAGCCTAAAAATTATACATCACAGGATCTCTGTGTGAATTAATGATCATAGTCTACTGATGTGTGTGTGTGTGTGTGTGTGTGTGTGTCAAGACTACCAAAGATTTTTATGACTGTTTGCACTTTGATCCTAGTCGTTATTATTATTATATGTATTTTTTAAGAACGTTGTCATGTGATCGTGTGTGTGTGTGTGTGTGTGTGTGTGTGTGTGTGTGTGTGTGTGTGTGTGTGTGTGTGTGTGTGTGTGTGTGTGTGTGTGTGTGTGTGTGTCTGTGTGCAGCTCTTCATGTGCTTCATGTGGATCCTGCTCCAAGTTGCGGTGGTTCTGATGTACTGGGACATCCCACCTCAGGACGTGGCCGTTCACAGGGATGCGAGCGCGGTGGTTGTGCAGGAGGATGAGGAGAATGATGAAGATGAGGAGGGCGAGGATGAGGAGGGGAAGCCCCTCGTGGGGACCCACGAGTCTCTGGGCTCCTACGGGACCCTTCCCAACGAGCCCGTCAGGGCAATGGCCAACGGGACTGTTCCACACGACCATTGCCCTGACTCCCCCGAGCCGGAGCCTGAGTCAGTCACAGGCAGCCCCCTCAAGGCCCTCAGCGCCAGCAGAGGTGAGGACAGCACTGGAGTCTCCGAACTGGGAACTGGGAACTTGGAATTGGGGATGGTGGGCAGTCTGGTGTAGTGTCCTTGTCTGTATGGAGGGTGTGTCTTTGGTTTGAAGTGTATTATTTCAGTGATATTCACCTCCTTCCTCAATGATGAAGTAGTTTGTGAGAGGTAGAGATGAGACGATTGC
>PYXC01000633.1:45000-62500 GCA_015244755.2 Tenualosa ilisha | reverse complement strand
TAGTAGTAGTAATATTGAAGAGGTTTTTGAGTCAGTTATTTTAGGTGTTTCTCAGGAAAGGCATTACACTTTTTGCGTGACAGTGTACTGAAAAAAGCTGATTCCAGGTGTAGATTTTTCACCTACTTTATATTTTTAGAAATACATTTTGTGATTTGTACTTTCATACGGCTCTGTCAGCAGCACTGCAAAGTGGAGTTCTCCCGCTTACTCTGATGTAATTTCACTGTCTCTATTGCCAAAACACACAGCAAGTTTTTAATATGTTGGCAAAACACTGGCATGGTAACTACCGGCCACTCTGTTAGCACATGAAAGTACATTAGAATCCGTCAGTAAAACCAGTCTAATTCCCCATGCCTGTTCAGAGAACTTTCCAAAAAAGTTGGGAGAAAATCACTTGAACGATTCTTCAACTCGTCGCGATTTCACCTGGAACAACAGGGGGCACTGTTTATCTTCCTAATGCCATTAGACCGCCAGAGTATTGGAATGAGACTTGGAATGATCCAGAAGGCGGGGCGGAAGGGAGGGCATTTTCCGAAGACAAGCAGTCTACGATGTGACGTTTTATCGAGGGCGGGGAAATTTTTCGGTGCCCTCTCGATGAACTCAGAAATCTGGGCTGGGGGCAGCTGAGGATGCCAGTATGGCACTGGGCCAATGACAGAGGTATTTGGTGGCATTTTTTAACCGGACCAGCCTCTGCCTCAGAGCGCAAGTCTGACCGAACAACGACCCAGCGACTGGGGTCAGAAGTTCAAAATACGTCACGTGTCGCTATGGCTAAGGTAGCAGTTGGATTGGTGGATGCTTTCTGCAAAATCAGGTTACGAGACAAATCTCAAATTTCCCTATGTAAAACTATGTTTTGGGGCGTGTGAACTTTAAATGACCCCTTGGCTTTTTCAGAATGGGGAGGGCACTGGTAATATTTTTGGGTATGTTATGGGGGGGGTAAGAGTTTAATTTTTGCTAGCTCATCCCCCGACAGTGACCGTAGTTTGACCCTGTGGAGGGGTGGGGGGTGGAGGGTGTGCTTTGGGGGGGGGGGTCTCGGTGACGCAAATGTTTTTAACAGTTTGGTGCTTTACCATTCTCCGCAGTGCCAGCCTGAGTGAGCTCGGGAAAGAGGCAGCCATGTTGTTTTGGGTAACTGTGGTCTTCATAGGCACAGGCAACAATTTCGACATGTCTGCCAAGGCACAGCTTGCGTGCATCATAAAATGTTAGCAAAAATGATAAAAACATCAAGAAAATGTATCTTTTAAAAATATATCTAATGAATATATTTTATTTAATATTATAAAATTCTTAAAATCAGTTCAGATTTGTCATGTGATAAAGACCAGCGTTGCTCTCCGTTTGAATGTTAAAGCTGTAGTCTATGAAATATTGAAGATGTGTAGTGCTGTCAGATAGTTGTCGCGGCCCAGTAGCAAAAAACAGTCGTGCTGTGGAAACTTCTGAGTGTCGCTGGCACAGAAATCAGCATTAAATAATTCATTCGTGCATCCATTGAGAATGAAGTGTGACATTTATTGTGAGGCTCAAGTGATGTTTTTGATGCTGAGAAGTGCTCTCTGCGCATCCGGTGCTAATGGTTAAAAGCTGTGGCACAAGGGGACAGCCCCTGCCGCAGAGAGACCTGCAAGAAAAAGTAAGGTGTTTGACTCCATGTGATCTGTCGTGCTTTGTAAAAGGTCACCTGACAAACCTATTTTTGAGAGGCTTCTTGCTCAGTGTTAAAATATTTGTGTCTGTTTTGTTTCCCTCTTTAAGGGCTGTCTAAGACATATCTGTATATAATGCATTAATCTCAGAGGAAAGACGACCGAAGTGTTTTGACATGTCCATCAGACGGCTTCACACCTCTTAGACCACTGCTCACCTTCTGTTCACGGTCCCGATAAAGCAACACTCTGGCCAGCGGCCTTCAGTCAGGAATAGTCAGGGATGGCAACATTTTTTTTAAATAAAATTATAAAGATAAAATATATGGTCAGAATTGCTTGTACTGAATGCTAGCTGTGCTGTTGTGTTCCAATCAAATTTGACCGAAATCAGATTTGTTTTTCCTTTCAAAAATGTGGTTAATTTAATCTGATCTGATTTAATCTCATGGGACTTCATGACTTTGTTCTTACAGGCCTTTTCCACATTTTTTACGCTGAAGCCTTTAACTTTTCAGTCTCAGCGGTCAATGGTGTATCTCTCTCTCTCTCTCTCTCTCTCGCTCTCTCAGCGGCCTCGTTCAATGTTACTTTCACAAGAAGTATTTGCGTGGTCAGTCTTCTACAGTTTTTACATATCAAGATTTACTGAAAATATAACTTCTAATATTTTAATAAAATGTGTGTAAAATGTGATTTCTTGTAAATAGTACTGTGCTTTAGATGTTATAGATACAAAATAGTACTATTCTTATATGCAATAGATACATTTTGTTAACTGTGTTTTCTTGGCAGGATATAATATGTTTATAGCCTTATATTTTTGTTAGTTGTAATATAGACCGCACATAACTGGCAATTTGGGTGTTGTAATCACCATTCCAACAAAATTAAAATAACCAGGGCACAGCTTAAAAAGCAAAATGAAACAATAACCCTTGATAGCCTTCTCATTTCCTTTTATCCTCTCTGTCTCTACCTCTTTCTCTTTTTTCTTTCTCTCTGTCCCTCTTTCCATGACCCCCCCTCCATCCTCCCCATGAGTGTAGGGATTATCGCCCCATCTGTGTTACCAGTGTACGGCAGCACTAAGTCCAGGGCCGCTCTCTCTCTCTCTCTCTCTCTCTCTCTCTCTTTCTCTCTCTGTGTGTGTGTGTTACCAGTTTATGGCAGCACTAAGCCCAGGGCTGCGCTGTGCACTCATGCGCTGTGATTGTTAACCCTGATTAACTTGATGTGGCGTTCACTAGAGAAACAGTGTGAAAATCAAGTGTATGGGATGACCCACTGCCCCACCACTGACCCCACTGCAAATTGGTCAGGGAGGGAGGGAGGGAGGGAAGGGTGGATGAGAGACAGAGAGAGAGAGAGAGGGAGAGAGGGAGGAAAACAGACAGAGAGGACAAGAGCAGGATGAAGAGAGGGAAGCAAGTGATTGTGTGTGTGAGCAGAGATACACACACACACACACACACACACACACACACTCATGTCGCCTTGCTCGTCTCCACGTGGCTGAGCCCTTTAGTGCTCTCAGTGGAGAAATACTGTCTGGATCAAACGTGAGCCCTTCAAGCTCCCGCCGCTCGCGGCCAACAAAAGGATTCTCATCCATCCAGCGCCCACTGTTTTCATATCACTGTCACTTGTACAGACGGGCGATTCAGACCAGTGGCTTATATGATCAGATATGTCATTAACATCTGTACACTTATGTAGAAGCTTAGCTGCTTTTGAAGCTGTTTATATGGCCTGTAAATTAGGTTAGCTTTGCGTTTAATTGTATGCCTGCTAGCAGATGCTTGCTTGGCTAGCGTTAGCGTTCGCTCGCATGCATTCATCTGGGTTCAATTAGAGTCACTGGGAGAAGCTTTCTTTTCATTCCCGAATCTCCGCTCACGACTGCGAAAGTGCAGTGTGTCCCATGCAAACAGAGGGACAGAAATGACATAAGCAATGGATCACAGAGCTGTTGGGCCCTTCATCTGCTAAAACACTACACGACTCTAAAAAGGGAAGGTTTAGCCTTATGCCCTTGCTTTGGTAAAACACCGCACACCTCTGACAACACTGAGGGAAACAGCACTGAAGGAAACACAGAAGGCTTTAAGCCTGTACAACCCACCACTGCTGGTTCTGCCCAAGCCTGCAGAGCCCACTACTATTGGTTCTGCCCAAGCCTGTACAGCCCAGTCCTGCTGGTTCTAGCCAACCTGTACAGCCCAGTCCTGCTGGTTCTTCCCAAGCCTGTACAGCTCACTACTGTTGGTTCTGCAGTCCTGGATGAGCTTCTGAGCCGAGCCGAGCTGAACTGATGAGGATCTGCTGATTCTCATTCTGCCACATTCTCAGTCAAACAGCCCTTTGCCTTCATGTGTTTCATGATTTACGACATCACTGACTAATCCGTGGACTAGTCCTGGAGTCCATAAGGACTGGAGCAGCCTGGCGGCCCAGTAGTGCCGTTCTGCACCGCTTGAGTCCCAGCAAGAGAAGAGGAGGGTCCCATCCTGCGGCAGGTTGAAAGCCGGAGCCCATTGCACTCCCAGACCTCAGGTCGTCAGCCATCACTGCTTTCTATTCTGACCTAATAATTAAGCTGCTTGGCCATCATTACTGCTGCAAATCAGCTTTGTCCACCTGGAGTTGCAAATCTGCCGAATTCAAACTGTGAGGGACAGAGAGAGGGAGAGAGAGAAAGAAAGTGTGTGTGTGTGTGTGTGTGTGTGTGTGAGAGAGAGAGAGAGAGAGAGAGACAGAATCATTCTTCTAGTGTCTGTCATCTTGCTCTCTTCATGTTTGGGAAATAATCTTTTCTTTACAAAAGAATCAACAAAATCTCCTGTCCAGTTGAATTATCTAGTGACCTCTGGACTTAATAACGCTAAGAATAATGAATCCACACAGCCCAAATTGCTTTGGACCCGCTGGAGCTGGTGTCATGTGATTCAGACATCCTGAATATGGGACTCTCAGAGGAAGCAAAAGAGGGACGGAGGGGAGAGAAAGAAAGAAAGAAAGAAAGAAAGAAAGAAAGATGAATGAAAAGACTGACTGTGGCACAGGCAATGCAATTGGACAGGGCGAAAGAGAAAGAGATAGAGAGAGAGATGGCAGGGGTGGAGGACCAAGCAGGGCGGGGTAAGGCGAGGGTGGTGGTGGTGGTTGGGGCGGGCAGGGGGGATTTTGGGAGGTCCCACCATCATCTTGGCATTAGGGTGCACTGACCCGGGCTTAAGCTGCCTGGACAGTAGCAGTTTGATTTGATGGCGCTGCGCTGTGTTGTTAAATCGCTCATTAAATCCAATTAGGGAGTGGGCTCGTAATCGCCCCCGCCGACTCCCCCAGCCTCCCTCTGTGCCCCCCTCCTCCCGCTCTGCACGAATATTGTGTGTCTGCAGGCTGGCAGGTCTATTCTGCTGAACTCCTGACCTCGCCCCACGGAGAGAGAGGAGGACAACACCTCCCCCATACCAGATCCCCCCGCCCCGACACACATACACACACACACACACATACACACACACACACACACACATATACACACACCCTTGTCGTCGATGTAGCCGGTTCCCTACAGGCAAAAATAGACGGCGGCAACAGTGGGGAGGGAGACCCAAAACAAACCCTGGGGTCCGGGGCCACCTCTGCTGTGTCCGACCCCAAACCCTGGGGCCCGTGGCCACCTCCGCTGTGTCCGACCCCAAACCCTGGTGGTCACCCCGTCCATCTCCGCTGTACCCTGTTCCTGCCCTCGCCCCGGTTTGGCCCTGGCATTGTCAGGGCAATTACACAGGGTGGCTGCTCCGCTTGGGCAAACAAAAGCTCAAGAGCACAAACAGTGCAACTGAGACGCCGCTCATGGGGTCATGACCTCATGATTGACCTCCAGAAATGTACAGTTTGTCAAAGCTGACCTCCACACACTAATTGCCGTAGGTCCGGTTCTGTTCATCACCGTCATATTCATGACATGACAAGTGTGTACTCAGGGATAATAGCTGGACATGAGGGCATATACTCACACACACACACACACACACACACACACACAAACAGCTCTGACAGGATATGTGTGTCCTCAGGGGCAGTAGCAGGACAGGGGCACTGCCCTGGGGTTTAACGGCAGGCTTTAACCCAGGTTTAACTGTGACCAAATCTTCTGTTGTATTCTTTCTCTGCATGAGAATCAGAGAAATGTTTGGGGAGTTTGGATTTCTGTTTCCTGAGTAAGTCACTTTACTCCTGCTAATAACATGTCTTAGATGCATATTCACTGGCAAACTATTTTCCATAACTGCACATGATACATTTGCCATGTGTGTTCCCATAGAACCTTTAACATCAGTAAATGAATTTCAAAGGTCACGTACATCAGCAAGGTGTGAATTTATTCTTGCAAAGAAATTGTACATAAAAACAAAAATGCATTATTGTATATAGAAGTGCATATAATAGCAGTACTTATCAAATTTATTTATGAATTTGACCTATTTTTCCCTAGTGTTCTAATTCTTTTACATTTGGGGTTTTGAAAGCTTACAGTAATGAAATATAGAGGTAAGAAATAATATTATTATAACATAATAATTACAGTATAATGTTTTGCATAATGTATTAATATATAATAATACTATGAAATCTATTCTATTATTGTTTCTGTTGATATAGATGAGTATTTATTAATAATATTCATTTGGGACTTTGTCCAAATTTGTTAAAATTTGTCCAAAATTGAATATATTTAACAATAAAAGTCTGTCCATCCTGAATTCCGTCTTCTTAAAATAACAGAGTAAAGGCCACGTAAAGGAGAGGTTCCACTGGGGCTTTCTAGGGTAAAAACATTGTTTCATTGTTTCCAGATCCTAAGGTTCTGCCGTTACGGCCGTCAGAGTACAACCCACAGTAATGAAAGATGAATATTTTGCTGTGTCTTCCTGCACTTTGTCACCATGTCATAATCAGCATCTTGTGTGTAAATGTCACAGCTGAAATGAAGATGTCTTTTAGAACGGTTTAATTCCAGATACGTAAAGAGGAGTAATGAGAATAATGGAGGTTGAATTGGATCTGAACAGATATTCACCTCTTGTGTCACGTGATCTATTTTTTCAGGAGGGCAATCGTTCTGGAATAGTCCATCAGCTCTTAGAGGTGAAAGAATGCTGAAGATGACAGAAGGAAGCTCACTGACCTTCTCATCCTGTTTTCTCCTCCTCAGCACACGCGCACACACACATACACACACACACACACACACACACACACACTCATACACAAATGCTCACACACACATACACAAAATCACACATCACACACTGATGCTCTCTCACACACACGCACACACACACACACACACACACACACACACATTTTGTCATAACCTTTTGACCAAAACCCCTGAGCCTGTGTTTGGTCTTGGCTTCACTTAGCCTGCCCTGACTCCTGGAGACGCAGCAGTTCTGCGACTGTTCCGCGTTCTGAGTTATTGTGATGTCACCGCTGCGCTGCTCCACACTGAGTTCTCTGGGTGTGACATGTTGTGCGTGACTTTCTGCTGGCGCAGCTGCGGTCGTGACTGAGGTCATTAAACTGTAGTAAACATTCTGAACTTACAGAGAGGACAGGAACGAATGAGAAGCCCTGCTGCACGCCAGAGCATCACAGCAACCCAGTCTGAGTGATTCAACTGAAGCCCTGCTGCACGCCTGGGCATCACAGCAACCCAGTCTGAGTGATTCAACTGAATGCATCCTGGGTTTTAACACTGATTGTCCCCCTAAGGCACCTACCCTACGATTGTCCCCCTAAGACACCTACCCTACGATTGTCCCCCTAAGACACCTACCCTATGATTGTCCCCAGGCCTAAGACACCTACCCTACGATTGTCCCCCTAAGACACCTACCCTATGATTGTCCCCAGGCCTAAGACACCTACCCTACGATTGTCCCCCTAAGACACCTACCCTATGATTGTCCCCAGGCCTAAGACACCTACCCTACGATTGTCCCCCTAAGACACCTACCCTATGATTGTCCCCAGGCCTAAGACAAATATTGTCTACAGGGCAATAAAGGCTTTCATTTTTCAAGTGTGCACTTACATTTTTTTTGTTTTGTTTTTTTGTTTTTTCATAGACGCTAGAGGCTGTTTTTTAATGGACCCTGTATATTTCAATTATTAAATGTTTTTTTTAATGTTTTTTTTATAGAGATCCTGTGTGTTTTCATTTTGGGGAATTGGTCCCCATTCGTTATATTTGGCTTCAGACTGCATTGTGAAATACAGAAAATGGCCTCACATCCCTGACTGGACTTCAGAACAGGTCCAGCCATGACTGGACTTACTACAGAACAGGTCCAGCCATGACTGGACTTACTACAGAACATGTCTAGCCATGACTGGACTTACTACAGAACAGGTCCAGCCATGACTGGACTTACTACAGAACAGGTCTAGCCATGACTGGACTTACTACAGAACAGGTCTAGCCATGACTGGACTTACTACAGAACAGGTCCAGCCATGACTGGACTTACTACAGAACAGGTCTAGCCATGACTGGACTTACTACAGAACAGGTCCAGCCATGACTGGACTTACTACAGAACAGGTCCAGCCATGACTGGATCCTCAGCAGGTCAGCTGGATGTATTAGTTTCTTAATCTCGACTCTCTTAGTGTCAGCACAGCCATCTCTAAGGATACAATATGAGACAAATCAGTGCCGTGTTCTCTGTGTTGAGTGTGTGTAATCCAGTGACAATCAGCCACCCAAGTAATGCCTTGAATGATCCATACTTGTAGGCTTAGTCATCAGGGGATAATCAAGAGTCTCGAGCAGTTCAAAGAGGACCGAGGAGTGAAGTACGGGACCCTCCTTCTGAATTAATCCCCCTTCAAAGACGCAAAGGCTTTCAGGAGCATGTGATGTGTGGGCGAAGAAGAGTGTGTGTGTGTGTGTGTGTGTGTGTTTTGGGTGTTGTTTTGGCATTTTTTACTGAGAGTGTTTCTTCTGCCTCTGTCTCCCGAGTCACTCTTGTTCCTCCATAATTTATGTGTCACCCCTCTTGGCTGTACTCAGACATAATGAAGACCACGGCAGTCCTCTCTGTCCTACTCAATCTGGGCAAACTGGCGTGAGAAGAAGCCGACTCTCCTACACACATATGGTTCTGTAGGGCTGGGGACAACATGGGCTTTGTTTGCACTTCCCCTCAGGTAAATGATGTGCGAGTCTCGTCTGTAGTTGATTTCATGAAGTGAGGGTATTTGCATTGACAAGACAGCAGAATATTACTGACATGATGTAAGTGGGACAGAATTTATGTGACTTTCTAAGATCAACCATTTTAAAGTCCCAGAGGCAATATCTGCATTTTCCTTTAATTGATGAGTTAATTAAATTGATTTAGGATAAATCAATTTATCAGTAATTGATCTAATTACTGAATGCAATGAGTGTACAATATTCAAGATTTGTACAAATAAAGTTATTAACTTAGATTGACTACTAAACTAATATCAACCCTAAACCTTAGCACAAACTATTATTTATTAATAATTTATCATAATTAATTACAGTAAAAATACACTTATGATATTGACATTGAAAACTCTGAAGTAGAGGTGAAATATCTGATCCACGGTCCGGTGATCAAAGGATTTAACCCAGAGAAAGGACACAAGGCACACATCTAACACCTAACGCCACATCTAATATAATCTCTAAAGTCTGTGGAGTCTGGGGCTAAAAGAATAATAGTACTTCTACCTCATATTTAAAATAATTCTGTCCACACAGAGGTTCAAAACAGACATAAAATGCTGTCTAAGTTGTGTCACAAAGCCACGGTTGCGTCACCTGCCCAAACAGTCTGCTGGCAAAGGCTGAAATTTTTGCCCACTTTGGTTGGTTGTTTTTAAAACGATCATTTTGAATGTCTGAAAGTGGAGTTTGTGTATACCAAAGGCCTGAACACATGGAACTCATATCCATTTTCATAAATGTCTGCCTATGCATGTGTGTATATTTTGCTACGGGTGAAAAAGTACAATTTAAACGGCAAAGCATCTTAATTGGTGTGGCTTCTTAAATGCATCATGATTGGTGTTTTTTTTTTACAAGATAGCATACTTAAAGGGCTGATTTAAAGGGCTAATTTTGCACAGCAGTCATATTTGACTGGTCCCAATAGGAGACTCTACCTTGAGTGCTGCAGCTGTCGTGAATGGTAAAGTGATAGGATCTCAGATCGCAACATTAGCTGACATTTTCACATTTTCACAGCTGCCTCGTCTGCTAAGAAATAGATGAGGGAGGAATGTCTCTCCACTTGTTTGATAATCGGATTTTTCTCTCCTGTATTTTCTCTCTCTATCCATCTATCCCCCCCTCTCTTTCTCTCCCTGTTTTTCTCTCATTCTCTCCCACGCACACTCACATTCATTCTCACTTTTTCTTCCCGGGATCGCATTTGAAATATTAAATGGCTCCTGTGCTGTGGCGTCTTGAACGTGCCCATGTCGTGCTGGAGTGGTAGAACACATTTCCTTAATGCTAAAGCCTGTAATTGTGTGGGGTGCGGCTGGCTTGCCTCTGGTTCTGAGGACTCGGGGAGCTGTGAACATGATGCGCAGGGCTTCAGAGAGCCTGCTGTGAACTTTTCACCCCACTGCTCCGCTCCGCCCTGTGCTGTGTGTTTGTGTGTGTGTGTGTGTGTGTGTGTGTGTGTGTGTGTGTGGTGCTGTACTGCACTATAGTTCCACAGCTGCTGGGGTTGTGCAGGCAGCAGGGTGGTGGAGATGGAGAAGAGCATCACGGCAGAGAGAAGGGTGTGGGGGTGGGGTGGGGGGGTTGGCGGAGCATCCTCACTTAGCCTAGCAACCCGACCCATCACCCTGCTCAAAGTTGGTTGATATTTAGTACACGGCGTCGGCGTCGGGTGATGTTACTACTGCTCCAGCGCACCAAATGAGATTAAAGAAATTGTGGTACAATGTTTGTAACGACAGATGAGAATCATATCTGTTTTCAGTAGGAGTTGCATCTTTTCCCCACTCCACCTCCAGTGCTGTGTGCTTGGTGAGGATGAGTGTGTTAGCCAGCAGCCTGCAGCCAACTTCTCTTTATTCCTCCTGCACTTATGCTATGGCTGGCATACCAGAGCACATCTCAGTAGCCTGCCTGTGTGACGGCTGAGTGTACTGCTGTGTGACGGCCGAGTGTACTGCTGTGTGACGGCCGAGTGTACTGCTGTGTGACGGCCGAGTGTACTGCTGTGTGACGGCTGAGTGTACTGCAGTGTGATGGCTGAGTGTACTGCTGTGTGACGGCTGAGTGTACTGCAGTGTGACGGCTGAGTGTACTGCTGTGTGACGGCTGAGTGTACTGCTGTGTGACGGCTGAGTGTACTGCAGTGTGACGGCTGAGTGTACTGCAGTGCGACGGCTGAGTGTACTGTCTTAGGCTAGCTAAGGACTGATTTACAGGGATGCTAAATAATATGCTGTGTTTGTTTCGCTCACAGCCTTCCCATCTCCATGAAAACAGATGAATGAATGAGTGAGTGAAGGCCAGAGTGAGTGTGGGGTGGTGGGCCTTGCCTGGCCACAGATGGCCGGTGATAGACGCATGCTGACTGGAGCGCTCCACTGCGCTGGTCCCTTGCTGTCAGCTGTTGCGTGTGTGTTTCGCTGTCCACAGCCATCTGAGGATGGCATGGACTCAGGGATGCAGTGGGCATTGGACTGCACTGGCATGCCCATCTGAGGGGTAAGCATGGATGGCGGGCAGGAGTGGGCGTGCTCCCGCCCACGCTGGCACGACAGGGTCCCTAGGGCAAGTGAGTGTGCTCAGTGGTGTGGAAAAAGGGACGTCATTCAAAGAGCTCTTTAAAAACAATCCTATCCATGAAGCCTCTGATGGGGGCCAAACACTCAGTCTGGTTAAATTAGTCGAATGCGCCCAGGCAGGGGACCCAGATTGCTGATGTGTGTGTGTGTGGAGAGTGATTGGCCCGTCTTAGTGAAATGGCTGTGTACCCTGAGACTGCTGCAAGCCCTATTGAGCATGTCTACTTATGTCTGTGTAGTTGAGGCCTGCAGGTCATTTTGTGTGTTACTGCAAAAGAGAAGAATGACAAATACCTACAAATAGGCTCGCCTATTTCCAGAACCAGCCAGGCATACATAATCCAGCGAAGATGTGTGTGTGTGTGTGTGTGTGTGTGTGTGTGTTGCGGGGGGGGGGGGGGGGGGGGGGGGGGGCTTGTTTGCTTTTCTTTTCTTTGATGTATGCCTTTTTTATTATTCCTGTAAAACATGTGAATTGTGCAATTAAAGCATATTTGAATTTGAATTTGAATTTGAGAGAGAGAAAGAGAGAGAGAAGGACAAGGCGAGGGATAGAGAGAGAGAGGGAAAGAGAGAGAGAAGGACAAGCCGAGGGATAGAGAGAGGCAGAGAGAGAGAGAGAGAGAAGGACAAGGCGAGGGATAGAGAGAGAGAGAGAGAGAGAGAGAGAGAAGGACAAGGTGAGGGGTAGAGAGAGAGAGAAAGAGAGAGAGAGAGAGAAAGAGAGAGGACAAGGTGAGGGATAGTGAGAGAGAAGGACAAGGTGAGGGATAGAGAGAGAGAGAGAGAGAGAGAGAGAGAGAGAGAGAGAAAGAAGGACAAGGTGAGGGGTAGAGAGAAGCAGAATAGTCTGCATTCAAAAAAACACTTTCTTCCCCCAATAAACCTTGATATAGATTTTGTTGACTCAGTTCATTTAAAATATTATACAAATTATACAACCTTTGTTAACTGTTGTCAATAGGCTTTTTTAATGATAAAAATAACATATTTTCATGACATCAAAGTTGACCAAAAAACTGCAGGTTTGTTTAGTATTATTTGGTGGATCACGCAACAGCACAGATTCCTGTTTCTCTTGTGCTCTTTGTCTTGGTAAGCAGATGGTGATGTGATGTGATGTGCGTTCGTGTTCATATGTGCATATGGAATCCTTTACACTCCGAAGCGTTTCTACTCCAGGGCTGTAAAGCCAACGCTGTGCGTCACGAGAACCAGCTTGTTTAAATTAATTATAGAATTAATTATACTGAGTGATTTTATTTCAAACAAACAAACAACAAATGTTTGCAAATGATTAAAAAGGTAGAAAACAAATCTACAAAACATGCGTTTTTAGAATCTAAATGACTAAAGTATGAAAATGTCTGAATGTGAGGTGATTGACATCTTTAGCATCTCCAGTAAACTAAAGCTCACAGGCGGACAGACTTTACTGTAGTGGAATAAACACAATGTATCATGATGCGTCACAATAAAATCATTCTTGCTTCCATCTTGTACCAAATACTTCCTTTTGTGCTGGACTTGACTCAGTCCTCTCAGCATCAGCTGCAGCATGTGGAAAAAGACTGGCAGAAAGGTGTGGGTTTGGACCAGAGCCACTGAGTGGGGTTTCTGTCTCAACAGTTAGACTGGTCATTTGTTATTTATAACACAGTGAAGGAGAATTTATTTTAGATGACTTCAAGGGCAAAACTCTGGACATTGTGATATCTGGATGTATTGTATGCATTGTAGTGCTACCTGGACCTTATGTATGTGAGACCTGGACCCCATATATGTGAAATATCCTGTACTACTCCAGTAATGTACTACAACACAGGCGAGGGCAGACATCTGACTCAATGATTACAGCATATTACCATCTCTAAGTCAGGTTACCTTATCATTCACACACACACACACACACACACAGAGAGAGTGAGAGAGAGAGAGAGACTCTAAATCAGGCTACCTTTCCTTCCCTCTTATACTTACAGCTCCACTCTGAAAGCTTCTCTCTCGCTATTCCAAGCTGAGTAAATGAAACTCATAAATATATTATCTGTTCAGGAAATACTAACATGAATATTTCAGACCAGTCACACACACACACACACACACCACACCGCAGGAGGTGTGAGAATACGGCAGGTTTGTAAGGCTGTTCACTCTTATGTCTCTACGAAGGACAGACATGGAGGGAAAGCCAGGAAAGACCAAGAGGTGACACACACACACACTCACACACACACACACACACACACATACACACACCCCCCCACACACACACACACTTAGTCAGGTCTGATTCAATGCCTGCTGAGAGAAGCACTGCTAGGTTACCACTCAAGACGGGTGACACTGTCTTCATGACACTGACTGAATTATTAAACACAAGGTGCTGTGTGAGCCTTTCAGATACCTTTGACTACATTTCCAGAGATGGCAAAAATACACCTTCCATTCTCAAGCTGAAATGCAGATACTTGTGTGAAAATGGCTTTAGGTAAAGTACTGACTCAATTTCTTAACATGAGTGAAAGTTATGAAGTCCAGGTTCTGATATGTGTTTAATTAGAAGACTAAAGCATGCCCTTGAAGGACTTGCTCCACTTGTAATTGGTAAAAAGAATCTCCTTAACTCCAAAAAAACGATTCACTGTCCAGATGGTATTTCCTAAGAAATGCAGGCAAGCTGAATGCCTTCCACTGGAGGAGAGAGAGAGAAAAAACAGTAAACTCAGTAAACTTACTGGAAGAATGTGCCGGATGGTGGGCAATGCTTGAGTTCTATATCACCCATTTGTAATGTAAGTTAGTAAGTTAGTTTTATTTCTATAGCACTTTTATGTACAGTGTGCATTACAAAGCACTCACACTTTATTTCAGTCTCTAACAGCATTAACCTACAATTAAAATACTTCTTCTAAATTCTTAACATTGCAAAACACCTACGTCACACAATTAGCCAAACAGTTTATTTTCTTATCAATTACAAAATGCTAAGTTTACATTTTAAAATGCAAAAAAAATCTCTCTTTATATATATGCTAACACCACCGAAACAGACAATTTGGCTCAAAATCAAATAATTTTCATAGACTACATTGCCTTCAAAACTCCACCAATAACCACCACTTATATTTGTGTGTGTCTACAGTGATGTGTGCAATGTCTAAAACAAGTCAGTCGTTTTACATTACATAATAAATGTTCCATAGAAATTCTTCAAGAATTGTTGCAGATGCACGGGCCTACAATTCTTCCTGGCTGCTGACATGCTTCTGTCCAATCTGTAACCACTTTTTCAAAACCTCTAAATACAACAAAACATCAATCTGTTGTCAACACCTGTCAACCTATCCAATTGCAGACTGTATAAAAAAAACTCATGCTGTGTTGGGTAGAATTATTTGATTTTGAGACAGATTGTCTGTGTTTTGTTAAGTGGATGTGCTTTTGATAAGAAAATGAACTGTTTAGCTAATCATGTGATGTAGGTGTCTTGCTATGCTAAGAGTTTAGAAAAAGTATTTGAAGTTTTGTTTAATGCTTGTTAGCGATTGAAAAAATGTGTAACTTTAACGTAAAAAAAAAAGAATATATAAATAAGTATGTATATTGAATCAGTCTAGATATTTTATTTACATATTTGTCCTATGTACTGTATTGTAAACCTATTACTTTTTGTAGAGGGACTGACATTATATGAGAACCCCTAAGAGGTGTAATATTCATGACCTTTTTGCAGTGCAACACAGTGACATCCAGGGACAGTGTAACATGCATTGGTGGAAGAAGTACTGAAACTCAGTAAGTACAAATAACTAGCAAAACATGTACTTAAGTAAAAGTAGAACTACAACATCAACAATCTAAGTAGAAGTTATTTTTTTTATAATTAAGTACTTACTTTTACTTGTACTAAAAGTACTAAAAGTAAAAGTACTGGTGCAATACGTTGTCTCTTAATGGTCTATATTTAAATGCAAAAAAAAAAGGCCTATGGAATTAACTCCCATATGTAATTACACTAACTCTAAATTAACTCTTAATTTTTCCATGGAAATGCTGTTTCCTGAAGGAAAAAGACAAATCGTCCACTAATTCTGATTCACATATTTTAATGATAGGCTGACTAGAAAAAAAAAAAGAAAAAAAAGAAAATGGCACGGTCCGAATATTTGACCCCTTTACATGTTCAATCGCACCCAAATCCATCTCCATCCTCATAATTGTTGACAGCAGTGTTGAGTTTGTAAAGTGGAAGAGGCCACACACACATTCACTTAGGTAACATTAAGCTGATGTACTGAAGACAATGCTGGGATGCAAATTCCTACGAGTGGAGCAGCATGTCTCACAACAACAATTGGACTTATTCACATGAGAAGACAAATTGTCACGCAGGATAAACGAGGTAAAGTGCTTCGTCCATTAAAACACGCCAAATGATCTAGCATGTAGCAAGCTGTAATTAGCATGGCAGCTAACAGTGGTTATGCAGAGCCCAGGAAAAAGGCACTCTGGCCCAGACAAGAGTGCTTTGAGTTCAAGATGATAAAACGTTTTATATATCGTAAAAGTAAAGGTAAGAGTGAAAGTACAGATAAGAGCTGTAAACTGTAGTGAAGTAAAAGTAAAGGTGTTCATATTATTTCTACTTAAGTAAAGTACAGATATGTGGAAAATGTACTTAGGTCCTATAATGAAGTATTTGTACTTTGTTACTTTCCACCTCTGGTAACATGGCACACTAGTATACACATTGTATTTTCTGTTCCAAAATACTGTAAAGAACAAAATATAGTTATACCACTCAGACAGTATACTGAGTACACTGAGATAGTATACTGAGTACTGCCATACTCCTAACTAGTCAAAATCACACAAAATCTCTTGATCAGAAAAGAAATCTCCCATGTCTTATGTATTGCAGTACTATAGCAGTAGCCTATGGCAGTATTCTATTGTTGTGTGTATATGTTTTGCATTGCATTGTATGTGTTGCATATGTACATTTCTTCAGTTTACACTGATACAGACACATTCATTCAATCACTGTGTGCTGCTTGCCATTTGTATCTATTGCCAGAGGTACACCAATGCATAAACATGTCTCTGATAGTTTGGTATTGCAATATTCATTCAACATGTATATAGCATAATATATACTGGACATCACATATGTAACAATGTTGATTTATGTCAAAATGTATGAGATTTTTTTTTGTTTTGGCGGGAGTGAAGTATGAAGAGTTTTGGTGGCTGTAGTGCATTTGTTAACTGGGGCACTCAGATGTGTGTTGGGAGTGTTGAGAAAGTGGACATTGTTTTGAGACAAGTGTGAAAATTATTAATTTTTCCACCTCTTTATTAAAGTAAATTCCCAACCCTATTCCAATTTATAAACCCTAAACACACACAAATAAGGTTGACATTATAAAATCTAGAAACATACACAAATAAGGCTGTTTTTTATACCCTAGTAACATAAGGCTGTTGTTATATACCCTAGTAGCATAAGGCTGTTGTTATCAAAGGTAAGGAACAGATTGTCATATATAGTGTAAGTATCTAAATCATGAGCACTGAAATGTAATTATTCTTCAGTCTGATTCTATGGAGTGGCTTTGGATGAAAGTGTCAGCCTTACATTTACATTTACATTTATGCATTTAGCAGACGCTTTTATCCAAAGCGACTTACAACTCATCAACTATCAATTGTTCAGGGCCAGTCTCCCCTAGAGCAACTTAGGGTTAAGTGCCTTGCTCAAGGGCACAGAGGTGGCAGCCGGGATTCGAACCCACAACTTTTCAGGCTACTTACACGCTAGCCAGGTTCCTTAACCACTACGCTACCACCACCCAGCAGCCTTACTTTACTTACTTCTCTTTAGACACAAAACAAATCAAAAACTGCAGAAATTCACAAGAGTAAAAAACTCACATGTTGGATAAATACAGACATAATACTGT
>PYXC01000633.1:10000-40000 GCA_015244755.2 Tenualosa ilisha | reverse complement strand
GCTGACAGGGAGGGCCAATGACTTGCAGGAAGCTCTCTCAGGACGTGTGCGTGTGTGTGTGTGTGTGTGTGTGTGCGTGAGTTTTATGTACGCATATTATGTGTGTTTGAGCATGAATGTGAGTTTGTATGTGTGTGTGAGTTCTATGTGTATGTATGTGCATTTATGTGACATATGTCTATGTGTGTGTGTGTGTGTGTGTGTGTGTGTGTGTGTCAGTGTGTGAGCAGCCAGTGGTGACGAGTGCTGTAGAGCCCAGGGGGAAGATGTGCTGATAGCAGTCTGAGAAACCCAGGCCAACCCCCCCACCCCCTCCCCCACCCCCCGCCCGTCCTTTAATCCTGCAAGGAAACCAGAGAGAGGAAGAAAGGAGCCGTCCGCAGCCTTGAGAAGCTACAATAATAAGGCGTCCAGACCCACACTTCTGCCCTCTAATGGGGCCCAGAGCGGCGAGAGCCGGGCCTGGAAGGACTGATGCGACGGGTCTGGTTCCAGTTACAGGTCCGGGAAGGTAGCACATGTGCACATGTGTGCTGTTATCACGGCACGGGATCGTGCGACGCGGTACACATTCTTAGACATCTTTGTAATGCCTGCTTTATTAGTTAATGCTAGCCTCACGTAAAATTACATGCTAAATTAACATATGAAAGCACTGGCTAGGCCTCATACTTCTGCTGGAGTCTGGGAGCCAAGTGCCTGGGCCAGGCCCCTGGGGGACGCTTGTTTCTCAACAAGATAAGTTGTGTCTTATCACCGACCAGCAGATTCCTGCCAAGGCCGACTAACAAGCCAGAGATGGGAGAGAGAGCGGGGGGCTCTACACCGCCCTAACCTCACTCAGGCTGTTCCCACTCTAAGCTGAGGGGAGTCGTCACACAGTCATTAGTCTTTTCTTCTAAGAAGAGAGAGAGAGAGAGAGAGAGAGGAACGACGAAGCCCTCTGATGGAGACAAAAGAGCTAATCTTTTGGACCTGAGCTTGATTAGCTATGCTGTACTCTTTTGGAGCAGAGCGCGGTGGAGCGGCCGGGACTAAATATGTCCAAGCTCAATCATGCCAAATTATTTTTATATGATATTAGGGCCTGTCACTCAAGGAAATAGCAGCCATGTTTCATCTACCTTAGAAATCAGCCAGAGAGTGAAGGAGGGAGGGCAGAAAAATGGCAGGGCCATGACCTGAGAGAGAGGGAGCGAGGGAGCAAGAGAGGGAGAGAGGGAAAGAGAGAGAGAGGAGGAGGGGGGGACTGGGAGAGAGAACACAGCCTGGAAAGAGGCCAAGCTCAGCATAGCGATGAGGTCAGGAGTTCACCTGGGGAGCGTAGCCTGCCAGGTCTCCAGCTTCTCTCAGGTGCAGCCCGACTCAGCACCGTCCTCAGGAGACTAGTTCACCTGCCGGCCTCAACCGCCTCCTCACCGACCTGCCTGCCTGCCTGCCTGCCTGCCTGCCTGACTGACAGAAGCTGCCACTGAACCCCGGACCGCTCCACACAGCTACAAGAGTACGTAAGGAAGCAAGGAGAGTAAGTACGTAAGTACGTACAGTAAGAAAGCAGGCCGAGAAAACAACTCTGGACAGCTGACCCAACAACCGAAACAGCCAAATGTAACCAACGTAAGCCTTCGGCTATCAAGTGTGGCCTCTGAAATGGAGGACAGCCCTAAGTGGAGTTGTTTTCTTTTGAGGGAAGGTCAGAGTGAGTTGGAGACGATGGCTTTGTGCTTTAAGTCCCCAATCACCTGTCTGGAGATCCAGAGGGAGATTAGGGAGGAAAGCACCAGCAATTTGGCTCTCGGCTGCGCCTCTGTGACTCTGCTTTAGCAGTTGTTTCGCTCATGACTAATCTGCTGTCAACATGTGCACAAACACAGGCACTCACTCACACACACACACTCACATATGTGCAGACAATTAGATGCACACGCACACACACACACACAAAGAGATCTACATACTCAAACTCCTCTCTCTCTGACCCCTCTCTATTCTCTTATACACACACACACACACACACATACACACACACACATACTCACATATGTCCAGACTAATAGATGCACATACACTGCTCTCTCTCTGACCCTTCTCTCTTCTTTCACACGCACACACACACACACACACACACACACACACATACTCGTGCAGACTAACATATGCGCACGCACACACCAGACACACAAAGACACAGACACACAAATACAAAGAAACCTACATACACAAACTCATCTGACCCCTCTCTCCTCTTTCATACACACACACGCACTCAAACACACACACTGAAACACACACACACACACCGGTCATTCCGTGCCTATGCTAAGGCCAGGGTGATGACATCAGCTGAAAGCCATGGTAAGCCTGCCGTTCTGGAGTGTTTGAAGCCCTTCTTCACGTGGCTGAGTGAAGCGGAGGACATTGTTTTCAGAGGTATTCCATAGGAGATGAAATGAATATCAGAGTGGGCCTGATTCCACAAAGCACAAAAGAGGAAAAAGGAAGAAAGAGAAGGAGCTCCTAGAGGAGGTCAAACCACCTTTCCCACATGCCAGAATGCAAGGGCCTTTTGACATACTACACAACTGGGCCAGTCTGAAGGACCATTCACACCAATGACTACTGGATTGGCTAAATGAACTGTCTGTGTTGTCTGTGTCTGTGTTCTGTATGGCTAAGTTAACTGTCTTTTAAAATGGATAGTTCAGGTCCTTGATATGATTGGTTGAGTTACATTCAATGCGTTGAATATTCCTCAATATACCACAGCTCAGGCCTTGTTTGGTTGTGTTTGTGCGTTACTTGGCAACCATTCTGCCAGAGGAAACATATTTCTTGTTGGAGGAACTCTTCTGCATGAATAAATCACTGCCTTTCCCGTTGTTGAGCCTTCATTAACGAAATCACGCTAAGAAGAGCAATAAGCTTCGTGTCGTTCGCTCGCCTAACGACACCCCACGCCTGCATATACTCACGGTACAGAACGGCCTCTCTGAGCTCATTGCTTGGTTAAGTGTCACTCGACTTACAGTATAAACAACAACAACCACTCCATGTACTATAACAACAGTGGATCATTTTCTGAGAGATTTTGAGAACTTTTGACATTTTGAGATTCAGAAACAACAGAATTTTACCCATCACATCCATCAGCATGAGGAGAGACTATAGTTACCGTTGCCCAGTGTGGATGCTATTAGCATTATTGTTACCGTTGCCCAGTGTGGATGCTATTAGCATTATTGTTACCGTTGGCCAGTGTGGATGCTATTAGCATTATTGTTACCGTTGCCCAGTGTGGATGCTATTAGCATTATTGTTACCGTTGCCCAGTGTGGATGCTATTAGCGTTATAGTTGCAGTTATAGTTGCATCTTTGTAGTTATCCCTCCTGTTATGATCTGGGCTAAACTAGGGCCAGATCAGGTCTAGACTCGTGCCAGTCCAGGGCTGGACCAGGGTGAGAGGTGTCAGGTCCATGTCAGAACATGTCTGACAGCTGATACCTGACTGCGCACATCCAAATGTTGGCTGAAATTGTAAAAATTATATATGAAGACTTACATGCATCCAAGTATACAAGAAATGAATGAGTCCTCAGAGAGCTGGGCTGTTTGGGTGTGTGTTCTTTCCGGCCTTGCTTCCAGGGCATGCTTCAAGCACACACACACACACACACACACACACACACTCTCACTTTCAGATACGGTAGGGCTGCCAATTCATCCTGTTAGATGTGATCACAGGATTTACACAAGCACGCAAACGCCACTGTAGCCAAGGACCTGCTGTGACAACCAGCGTTCGCTGTGTGTGATGCACCACACACACACCACACACACTGCCAGCTGCCAAACACCACACCAACTGTTACTGCGGGCCTTTGTACTGCGAGCCCTGTGGGATGACCTCAAATCTTACTGGAGACACAGGGACGCATGTATGCTCACGCACACACACACACACACACACACATACTCAAATGCATACAATACATTTTTATGCCCTTGCTTTCACACGCTCACACAAACACACACACATAAACAAACACACACACACATGCATATGCACACACAACCAAATGCAATCTGAAACAGGGCTGTGCTTCCTGAAGAATGCTTCTGGCAGCATGCCTGTGCTGAGCCTGTAGCGACTGGACATAGCACACTTACGGAATCCACAATGCACTGGTAGCCTTTCCCCTGAGTGACACACGCTATGAATGCACTCTCACTGGCCTGCTGGCCATAGAGACGGACACATGAGTCACGTCAGAGCCTCGCCACCAAGCACAGCTAAGGCTCAGGATTCTGAGGATCTTTGCACTGTGGCCCCTAGAGAATTCAGTGGGGACAAAGAAGAATCATATATGAACACTTATGGCTGAGGATTTCAGATAGTTCTGCTACCTCATTGCTAGGCCTGTATAGAGACGCTAAATGTCCATGTGAGATAAGGAGCCTTTGACAGTCCTCACAGAAAGAGGTCTGGAGTGGATGGCTAATTATCTGCCCAAAGGTTTCTTCCTTAAATAACTACCGTAAGGGAGCTTTTCCTTGCCCCTATATTGCTCTCGGTGCTCCTGGTTAATGTCTGTAAAGTGTCACCAGACAATTGTATAGTAAACTGACGCTGTATAAATATAATGAAGTTGAGTTGGATTGGACTTCACTTTAAGTGTCACTGGCTGTAAGCTGCAGCAGTGTATTCTCATGTCAGTGAGAAATGTCAATCTCTGATGGCTGGGGACAAGTATTAGGAGCTGTTTAGAAGCTGATAACACACACTACACTGGATATAAACAAATACTTTGGTGACACTTCATGCCTAAAAATAAAATACAGCATCAGTGTGTCATTTGTTTTTCTCGTAAGTTTATTTGGACTATTATCCACCCAGCTCAACTCAGCTCAACTCGCTTTCTTTGATTTATTTAAGAGCTTATAAATAGCAAGCATGGTATCTGGTTTAAAGAAAAACATACAGACTTAATAGCAACACTGTATAAGGATAAAGTTTTCTCTGTTTAATTGGCCTCTGACCTTTTAACCTGAAGTTACCATGGTAGCGAACTGACCTTGGACACATCTGTCCCTGATGTGGAAGACTGAATCCCAGTCAGACACAGAAAATTTAAAATATTTATTTTTTGGAGCGATGGATGTACATTTCAGACATGGTGTCATGATCTCCAGGTTTGCTTACTGGCTAATTTGCCCAGATCTCCAAATACGTGCATCACTTCAGCTACAGGTTAAAATTGTCATTGAACTACAAACATTTGTGTATTCTCAACAAACATTTTTCTGTTCTCAACAAACATTTGTCTATTCTGAATTGTTTTGACTATTACAGGATAGGTGCAAAGAACAGTAAGCTGTCACCACAGCCACCAGCATGCCACTCACAGCTCACTCCCTCACAGCTCACTCCCTCACAGCTCACTTCCTCACAGCTCACTCCCTCACAGCTCACTCCCTCACAACTCACTCCCTCACAGAACTACTCATCCTTCAGCGTAGCTCTCTGTGTTGCCTTAATTGATGAAGGGATTTATGCATTAACCAGAAGACAAGGTCACTCATATACACAATTATTAGCCGCTACGCTACAGACCGAGACTGCCGTAATTAGCCGTTGTTTTATTATGACGGGCTCAGCTGGAGGTCATGCAGGTGTTACTGGAGGTCCTTTCTTACTTTTTTCACAGCAACATTTGGCTAGGACACCCGGGGAGGAAAGGGGCCTTTGACTGGGACACCCGGGGAGGAAAGAGGCCTTTGACTGGGACACCCGGGGAGGAAAGGGGCCTTTGACTGGGACACCCGGGGAGGAAAGGGGCCTTTGACTGGGACACCCAGGGAGGAAAGGGGCCTTTGACAGAAGGAGGAAAAGAAAGAGTGGAAGGTAAAAGACAGAGCCACTGAGAGTCTGATACACCTGCATGCTCTGTAAAAACATGCAGATCAGAGCTTAATTTAGCAGGGCTGCATTTGCGGGGAGCAAAAGGGCTGTGCTCTTGTGTCTCTACATGTACCTGCATAAGAGCTTCAGAAGCTACTTAGCCTCCAGCTACAGTTAGACCTGGTGTGATGTATGCTCCCTCTATCAGTGACAGCTACAGTTAGACCTGGTGTGATGTATGCTCCCTCTATCAGTGACAGCTACAGTTAGACCTGGTGTGATGTATGCTCCCTCTATCAGTGACAGTGCTTTGAAATGATATGTTGATAATCCATAATGGTTGAATGAATGAATGCATTTTTGTAAAATATGACTGGCTATTTTGAAACCTTGACAGACATAGTATTGTTAGACAGCATATCGTAATCGGCGAGGTGTGTGTGTGTGTGTGTGTGTGTGTGTGTGTGTGTGTGTGTGTGTGTGTGCACGTATATAGGTGGCACTGTGGGCATATCTTGCAAAAAAAAGTCCAGTTTTTTAGTTCCATTCCGTCCCTGCCAGGACCATACAGGGTTTAATATGACCATACAGGGCCCAGGGTTTAATATGACCATTCAGGGCCCAGGGTTTAATATGACCATACAGGGCCCAGGGTTTAATATGACCATACAGGGCTGGATGACCATACAGGGCTCAGGGTTCAATATGACCATACAGGGCTCAGGGTTTAATATGACCATACAGGGCTCAGGGTTCAATATGACCATTCAGGGCCCAGGGTTTAATATGACCATTCAGGGCTCAGGGTTCAATATGACCATACAGGGCTCAGGGTTCAATATGACCATACAGGGCTCAGGGTTCAATATGACCATACAGGGCTGGCTCAGGGTTTAATATGACCATACCAGGGCTGGCTCAGGGTTTAGTATGTCCTCAGTTCAGCAATAGCGTGTGTGTGTGTGTGTGTTTGGAGAATAGCAGAGATGTCACACTGGCTTCTCTGGTTTTTAGCAATTTGCATTTTTTTGTTTCCTCTTGTACACAAACTGACTTAGACACACATACACACAGGCACACACACACACACACACACACACACACACAGACACAGACAGACACACATACACACAGGCACACACACACACACACACACACACACACACACACACACACACACACACACACAGACAGAGACAGACACACACACACACACGTACGATTCTCAGGAAGAACTGATTGTTTCCATCTCATTGTTTACACTCCTGTTCTTTCTGGAATTATTTTGACAGCTATACTCAAAACTCTGTTTTCATTTTATTTTGAGAACTAAAAGACTATATTAGAGGAATTCACTTTGATAAAACTGCTTGACTTGCATCTTTCCCTCACTCTCTCTCTCTCTCTCTCACACACACACACACACACACACACACACACTAACACTGCAACAAAACTCTGCAGTCTGCGGTTGAGAAGAAACACAGGAAATCATCTGAATTTAATCTGTGACGTGGTGCTGATGTCCTCATCAGTCTGGACTATTTTCATTAAAGATTAAAGTGTCCAGCAGACTGATGGCCTCTAAGACCTGCTGTCCTGCCCACTGTGCCAACTGTGCCAACGTCCGTCAGCGCCTGCCGCCCTGGACAATAACACCCATCACTCCCACCTCGCTAAATGAGCCGGGGATGACATCAGTGCTCATATTTCGGCCGCTGATGGATTGATGACCTCTGACCCCTTATGCAATTGCCCCGCTTCAGGGCCGTGGGTACAAACAGGCAGAGGAGTGGCTCCAGGGGCAATGCATGGTGGGAAGGATTTCCCCTGTCTCTCCACCCAAGCACAGCTTTCTCTCTCTCTCTCTCTCTCTCTAATCTCTTCCCTTCCTTTCACTCTCCTCTCATTTTCTCTTTCTTGATCTCTCTCTCCTCTGTCTGCCACACCAGTGCCTTCCGTCTCCTCTCCTCATTTCTCTCCCTCTCTGTATCTCTCTCTCTCTCTCTCTTTCTATCTGCCTCTCTCTGCTGTTTGGTCTTTTAGTTTAGCTGTGATCCCCTGTGTCTCTGCCCCCTGATGGCCTGCCTTCATCACTGTCTCCTCTCATCCTCTTCCTCCCAATATTCTATTTCACTCCTCTCTACCTCCACCTGATATCTCTTCCTCCCAGTCCTCTCTCTTCCTCCTTCTTTCCTCCTCCTCCTCCTGGCACTCTCTCTTAATCCCTCTTCTTCTCAAAGCTCTTTCTTCCTCCCTTCTTTCCCTCAGCTCTCTTCTCCTCTTCCTCCCAGTGCTCTCTCTTCTCTTCTTCCTCCTCCCAGTGCTCTCTCTTCTCCTCCTCCTCCCAGTGCTCTCTCTTCTCCTCTTCCTCCTCCCAGTGCTCTCTCTTCTCCTCCTCCTCCTCCCAGTGCTCTCTCTTCTCTTCTTCCTCCTCCCAGTGCTCTCTCTTCTCCGCTTCCTCCCAGTGCTCTCTCTTCTCCTCTTCCTCCTCCCAGTGCTCTCTCTTCTCCTCTTCCTCCTCCCAGTGCTCTCTCTTCTCCTCCTCCTCCCAGTCCTCTCTCTTCCTCCTTCTTTCCTCCTCCTCCTCCTGGCACTCTCTCTTAATCCCTCTTCTTCTCAAAGCTCTTTCTTCCTCCCTTCTTTCCCTCAGCTCTCTTCTCCTCTTCCTCCCAGTGCTCTCTCTTCTCCTCCTCCTCCCAGTGCTCTCTCTTCTCCTCTTCCTCCTCCCAGTGCTCTCTCTTCTCCTCCTCCTCCCAGTGCTCTCTCTTCTCCTATTTCTTCCAGCTCTCTCTTCTTTACTCCTCTCATCCTCCCCTCAGTGCTCTCTCTTTCACTCTTTCTCTTCCTCTCCTCTTCTCCCTAGCGCTCTCTTCTTCACTCCTCTCCTCTTCTCCGAAAGCGCTCTCTCTTTTGCTTCCTCTCCTCCTCATTGAGCTCTCTCCTTCACTTCTCTCCTCATCTCCCCAGCACTCTCTCTCGCTTCCTCTCCTTCTCCTCCTTGTGCTCTTTTCCTCTCTTCTTCTCCCTCTCCGTTCTTCTGCTGTGTGTGTGATCCTGCGTTGAGCTGCCTGGAGACAGCCTCACTATCTCCCCATTAGTTACCAGCAGGCCTTTGTGCCCCAGAGGGATGCTGAAGGCAGGGTGCCATAGCAACAGCGTAACCACCACCACCACATCCTGCTGTCCTCTCCGTGGAGGGAGCCGGCGGGTGCTGTTGATGAGTTCCATCCCGTGGTGACCCTCTATGTCTCGGAGAGGGAGGAGGAGATGGAGGAGGGACATGGAGTCATGACTCTGTGCTTAGGAGCTTTTGTGGAGGGATGCCAAGAACCAGCTGAGTTTCCCAGGCTCTGCGCATTACTCCACACCGCAACCATGGATGAGGGAAACACCGAGGGATGGATGAGAGGGGGCTGGGAGTGTGTGTGTGTGTGTGTGTGTGTGTATGTGAGTGTGTGAGTGTGTGTGTGTGAGAGTGTGTGAGTGTGTGTGGGAGGCGGGGCATTGGAACAAATAGCAAAAGAAAAAAGACATTCTCAGAATCTTAGACTCTTATAAACACTCGGGACATGCAGGAGACCTGGAGCCATCTTCTGTTTTGGTCTGTAGCCCATCCCAGTATGTGTGTGTGTGTGTGTGTGTGTGTGTGTGTGTGTGTGTGCATAGATGTTTTTTGTGTGTTTAAGTGTGTGTGTGTATTTATGTGTGTGTGCATGTATGTGTGTGTGTGTGTCTTTACATGTGTGTTTACAGACGGAGGTTGGGGTGGGAAAAGACAGCAGACTTTACACTGAACAGGCCTGGGCCATCAATCTCCTGCCTAGCTCTTCCAGAAATAACACACACATACACACACACCTACATAAGCACACACACACACACACCCATACAGACACACTCAGGATCTAGTATAGCACACTGCCATTATAAAACTGACTGAAGATAAAACAAATGTGAAACATTTTTCCTGTCCAGGGTTGGTTGGAGTTTTTCTCCAAGTCACTTTGCTCTGTTCCTCGCCCCTGCTCTCCATCCTGACATCTCACTGCATTTTTCCCTCCTCTTGTTGTGTCTGGACAGTCTCTTGCACTGGTGGCCGGAGTCCATGGAGAAAAAAGCATGGAAGAATGTGTGTAAAAATGCCTGTTCCTTTTTTTCTCCACTTCCCTCTCTACATCCCTCTCTCTATCCCTCTCCCTTTCTCTCTTCATCCCTTTCTCCTTCCTTGTCCTGAAGTGTTTTCCTTTCCCACTTCGGAAGCAGATGTGGTGCCTGGTGGCTGTCGGCCATGTCCCAAATCATCTCCTCTGAGCTGGGTTAGTTGTCCCAAATCATCTCCTCTGAGCTGGGTTAGGTGTCCCAAATCATCTCCTCTGTGCTGGGTTGGGTGTCCCAAATCATCTCCTCTGAGCTGGGTTAGGTGTCCCAAATCATCTCCTCTGTGCTGGGTTGGGTGTCCCAAATCATCTCCTCTGTGCTGGGTTGGGTGTCCCAAATCATCTCCTCTGAGCTGGGTTAGGTGTCCCAAATCATCTCCCCTGTGCTGGGTTAGGTGTCCCAAATCATCTCCTCTGTGCTGGGTTGGGTGTCCCAAAATATCACCTTAAAGCTGAGCCAGGCATCCCAAGGCATCTCCTCTCCTCTCAGCCGGCTATAGGGTGTGAATGCAGGCCTGTTCAAAGGTCCCACAGTATCCCCTCTTTGTCTGATTGGGTGTCAGAGCCAGAGCACAGCAGTTTCTCTTAGCTGGGATTCGAGGCATCACCCGGCCCAGGTATTAGCTGGCATCACCCAGCCCAGGTATGCATCAGTAGGAGTGTCTGTGGTGGGCCAAAGTGGTATCCACTACCCGCACAAGATCTCTACTTACCTGTATAGGTTTGTATTTGGCAACATGTTACTGCAGTAGAATTGCTGCAGTGTAATTGAGATCTCATTTAGGTTAAACAGACTTGCAGTACCTTTATGCAGACTTAATCAAGTACACACACATACACACACACACACACACACACACACACATACACACACACACACACAAACACATATACACACAAACATACACATAAACACACACATACATGCATACACGCACCCACACACACACATGCACGCACACACACACACACTTATGCCCCCATTAGGACAGGCTCTGACTTATCCCCTCAAAATGAGAAAAGCCAAAATCATCTTGTTAAGTCACTTCAGAGATGAACGCTTTGCTTCCAAAGGGTCATCAGCAGGTCATGTCTATAAGCTGTCTGTTCAACACCAGATCACGTTTATCCCTCTCTCTCTTCTCTAATTCACTCTTCTTTCTTATTCTTTCCTACAACCCCCTCTCTCTTTGACTCTCTTCTTCATCCCTCCCTCTCTCTCTCTCAATCTTATTCTCTCATTCATCCCTCTTGTATTCTGATTTATTCTCTGTCCTCCTGTATTCTGTCATTGGAGGTCTTTCTAATCTCTCTGTCCTATCTCCAGACACTCACCATTTTATTACTCAACACTGAAATGTCCACATTTTCTCATTTCCGTATTGCGGGCGAGGAGAGGGGAGGGAAGTCAGCTGATTTGTGATCATCTCTCCGCTAGGCTGAGACGCGCACTGAGCAGCTCAGAGAAGGTGTGTGCAGGGCAACTAGAGGGAAGTCGGTGGAGAGAGAGTGTGTGTGTGCAGGGCAACTAGAGGGAAGTTGGTGGAGAGAGGGTGTGTGTGTGTGTGTGAGTGAATGAGCTGGACCTGACACAAATGGTAGCGTATATAGAGGGCATCCAGAGATGGGCACGCAGATATCAAGAGTGTGTGTGCAGATATCAAGAGTGTGTGTGCAGATATCAAAGAGTGTGCAGATATCAAAGAGTGTGTGCGTATAGTGAGGAAATCAGAGGGATCAGAGCAACATTCTTCATGCATGAGTCATTACATCTGTCTAAGACGGGGCAGAAATACACACACACACACACACACACACACACACACACACACACACACTTGTCTCTAGTCTTGCCTCCTCCCACTTGCATCCTTTCACACATTCGTTTTTTTACATACTCAAACTGTATAGACATGTTTTGCTTTTCAGCATTTTATTTTTCTAAACTCCACCAAGATTTGCCGTAGCCTGTCAGGCACCAGACAGCCTCCTAAATCTCCCCCCAACACCACCACCCAACACCACCTATCATCCAGATAATGCAGTGCCTGGAGTGCTTGATGCTGCACTGGACTGTACAGCACTGTTGAAGATCATAACCTTTTAGTTGTATTTTGGCACACTGGGTATTGTGTTAGTGTTAAATGGTGTTGAATGATGACACTTAGGGGTGTAACTATCACTTCCTCCTTTAAAATGGCGCATAAATCTTATACCCACTGTGTTCAGAAGTGCAGACACATCTTTCATGAAGCTGAGGGATTAAATGCGGTTGTGAATGCAAAGAAAATACAGTTTTTAAACGCCAACATTCCCAGGGTGTGGCCACTGGCTGTGTGCTAACTGTACTTATCTATCAGTTCTGAACCTACAAAGCCCTGCCCCATTAGGCTGTGATTGGCTCCTGAGATTTAGGTACTTTGACAGCTGTGTTCAGCAGGAAGGTGTCCAGCTGCATCGGCAGAAAAAGATTCAGATTCTCAAATGGGTTCATCTGGGTCCGTCCAGTCTGGGTTTGACCAAGAGTAAAAGTTCTTGCTTTTTACTGCCACTGCACTGCTTGGCCCTTTTATTGATGTTTGCAACTAGACTTTTCAAACAATTTTTCTCCTCTTTTCTTATTTCATCTTCTTCATCTCTTGATCCCTCGTTTTTAGGATGGTCACCTAGGTGATCCTCAATAAGCCAAGTTTAGGGTTTCTCTGTCATCACGCCCCACTCAGGGGCTCAGAGGAGGACTTAGCCCTCTGCACACACACTCTTAAGAGCTCAGAACACACCAGTCCCAGGGAGCTCAGGCCACTGTGTGTGTGTGTGTGTGTGTGTGTGTGTCTCTGGATTTCAGATATAAGGGACATGCACTCTGTAGTTCTTACCATTTTGTGTGTGCATATTGTTTGTGTGTATCTACGTGTGTGTGAGTGTGTGTGAGAGAGAGAGAGAATGTGTGTGTTTCTGGACACTGGATGCGCGCTCTGGCCGGTGTCTGCTCTCAAGCAGCTTACAGACACAAAGCGGGTGCCAATAAAATAGGGCTTTGTTCTGTCTGCTTGACACATCTGACCGCAAGTCTTTCAAGTTTGTTCACAGGGAGACCTCTCTAATGTCCAGCCTAGGAGGACAAATGTTCCATGGAGTGGAAAGAGGGAGAAAAATGCTGCACACTTTCATTGCTGGAGCCCGCAGGTACACAGCTGTTTCCTAAGTGCACAGACATTAGACCAACTGCTTGACTCAAAGAAACATTTTTGTACAATCAGTCATACTTTTCATTAGAGCCCTTCTTTCTTTCTTTCTTTCTTTCTTATATTTCTTGCTGCCATTTCCCTCTTCTAATGCAAAGTTTGACGCAGGGTTTTAGATATTATCTAGTATCTCAATATTTAATGTAGGGTTTTAGATATTATATACAACATCACTGAAATGGTCAGTTGAAAAATAATTGCAGTTGTTAAAAGTGCCCTAATCTGTGGTTCAATCACTTGAAATTTCTTTCTGTCACATAACGCGAAACTGGGATTCTTTTCAACTGCACATAAGTGCTCTCTCACTCTCTCAGTCAATACATCTTTCAGTCTTTTTAAGGTGACTCCCTCTTTGTCAGCCCCACTCTCTCTCTCTCTCTCTCTCTCTCACACACACACACACACACACATAACACACATATAATAAAATATAACACATATAACTGAGTCGATGCATCTTGCACTCTTTTTAAGACAAGTCCCTCTTTGTCAATCCCACTCACACACTCTCTTACACACACACACACACACACACACACACACATATTTGCAGTCAGTCGATACATCTTGCATTCTTTTTAAGGAGACTCCCTCTTCATCAGTTCCACATTTTGACAAGTGATTTTTGTTCCTTTTGTCGCTTTTCCATTGCATAGTAATCTGATCATTGTAACCAAATTTGAGTGGAATTAGTGAAGTTGTGCTATTACTATGAAATAGTGACTATGACTATAAATATAACTATTAAATTATAATAAAATTGTAATAAATGGTTAATAATGGTTTGTTATAATAAAATGTCCATTTCCTGCCTTTTTCTTAATGAGAATGATAATTAAATGACCAAAATTAAAACCAAACTGTTACTAGCCAAAACATTTCCAATCAGTTAGCCTTACATTTTTCGTTAGGTATGGGTGTCTAGATTTTGACAAGCATCATGGTTGATCTTGAAACTGAAACAGGTTTTCCATTTGTCCATTGTACGTTGTGTAAACGTTACGTATCTCCACCCTTACTGTTTAATTTGGGTTAGCTCTAGTGAAAGAAGATAAGCCAAAGATCAGCAAAAACATTATTGACTTGGTCAAGTATGGCCACTGTCAAGACCCTCACATCTGATAATCATTTCCTGCTCTTATCATATGCAATGAAAACCCAAGTTAAACGGGCAAAAGCTATCAGTTACAATTTTAAATAAATGTTGGACTAACACAAATCTCTGTTGTGAAATCAAATTCCTTACATTCTCTCCATAACGGCTTGTACCAATGGAAAATAAGCCACTATTTAGTTTACTTAAATTCTCCGTGCAGCTGTGATTTTACACTTGCGTGTAGTTGAAATATTGTCCGATAACATGGGTCTGTGCAAATGAAATGTAGTCTTATGATTAGCATAGAAATGAACATTAAATCAGTTTAACATCAGTGGGGGGACTGAAACAAGTTAGGGGTGGAATCTGGCAATGACTGAATGTATAGGTGCTGCAGTAGGTATATAGTCACTGAGAGGGAGCTGCTAATGTTGTCCTTTCCCAGGCTGCTCTGCTCTGTGCTGCTGTTGGCAATAGGCAGAGGAAGTGGTGCTGGTGTATCATGGCTCCCGTACCCATCGTCTAGTATTTACCCTCTATCCACACACACACACACACACACACACACACACACACACACACACACATTCCCTCCATCCTTACACACATACACACACACACACATGCCCTCCATCCTCACACACACACATACACACACACACATGCACATGCTCTCCATCCTTACACACACACACACACACACACACACACACACGCTCTCCATCCTGCAGCGGAAGCCTTGAAGAGGGAGAAACACACAGGCCTCTTTACAGCCCAGCTCTGTTTACACTAACGCCATTTATATGGCTCTGACTTTCCCAGCCACGTCCTCAACTCACACACACACACACACACACACACACACACACACACACACACACACACACACACACCGTTACTGCCATTTATATGGCTCTGACTTTTCCATCCACGTCCGCAGCTCACATCCCAGCCACTGTGCTGGAGTACTGTTTGATTAATACACTCACCAGTGCCACACACATACACATAGGCACACATACAAGCGCGCGCACACACACACACACACACACACAGACACGCAGACACACACACACACACACACACACACACATGCAGACACACACACACACACACACACACAAACAAACTCACACTATAGCCTTTTGCATGCCTTCCTGCCAAATGGCTCTTCCCACATTTGTGGGCAATATACCCATTTCAAAGTAGATGAGCACACACACACACACACACACACACACACACACACACACACACACACACACAAACATAAGTGGCTCCAACCGCCGCTGTGTAAAAATACACTCCTACCCACACAGACAGGGTAACTAGGAATCAATGCCATCTCTTAGTGACCCTAACATGCACACACTTACAGATGGGCACACACACACATCACAGATGGGCAACCATGCAGAAATACACACACACACACACGTACCCACACACACACACCACAAATAGGCATCCATTCTCACACACACACACACTCTCTCTCTCCCTCTCACTCACACACACACACACACACACACACACACACACACACACAAGCATGAATAAACTTATACATGACTGCACAAATGTAAACATGCCCTAATGCTGGAGGTGACCCATACATAAACAGACTGCTCCCTCTCACCGTCAGGTTCAAGTGTAGTCATGTAAGAATGCACAGTAAAAACAAACACACACACACACACACACACACACACACACACACACACACACACGGAAACACAATGCCGAGGGGATGTTTGGGGTGTTTAGTGACGCAGAGGTGATGTAGCGTCTCAGATCAGACAGGACAGGACGGTTTTGCTCTGCTTTACGGAGCTTGATAGGCATATTTTAAAGGTCGTGACCTCTCTGTGTCTGCTGACAGAGGGGCACTATGATTAGAGTTCCCAGGATGCATCTGTACAGCATGAGCCGCGATCTGCGCTATGCCTGCACCTTTAGTTTGCACATAATGACAGATGGTGGAGATCAGAGTGTGTGTGAGTGTGTGTGTGTGTGTGTGTGTATGAGGTGCTTGACTTGTGGTGGCTTTGAAAACCTCTGTATGCTGTTCACATGTGCTGTTTACCCACACAAACAGCTGTCAGTCAGGGAGAGAGAGAGAGAATACACTCCTAACAGGAGGGAGAGAGAGAGAGAGAGAGAGATAATACACTCCTAACAGGAGAGAGAGAGAGAGATAGAGAGAGAGAATACACTCCTAACAGGAGGGAGAGAGAGAGAGAGAGAGAGATAATACACTCCTAACAGGAGAGAGAGAGAGAGATAGAGAGAGAGAATACACTCCTAACAGGAGGGAGAGAGAGAGAGAGAGAGATAGAATACACTCCTAACAGGAGAGAGAGAGAGAGAGAGAGAGAGAGATAATACACTCCTAACAAGAGGGAGAGAGAGAGAGAGAGATAGAGAGATAGAATACACTCCTAACAGTAGAGAGAGAGAGAGATAGAGAGATAGAATACACTCCTAACAGGAGGGAGAGAGAGAGAGAGAGAGAGAGATAATACACTCCTAACAAGAGGGAGAGAGAGAGAGAGAGAATACACTCCTAACAAGAGGGAGAGAGAGAGAGAGAGAATACACTCCTAACAAGAGGGAGAGAGAGAGAGAGAGAGAGAGATATAATACACTCCTAACAGGAGAGAGAGAGAGAGAGAGAGAGAGAGATAATACACTCCTAACAGGAGAGAGAGAGAGAGATAGAGAGATAGAATACACTCCTAACAGTAGAGAGAGAGAGAGATAGAGAGATAGAATACACTCCTAACAGTAGAGAGAGAGAGAGAGAGAGGGAAAATGATACTGAGAAACTAGATTAGTGGAGATGTAGAGAGAGAAACAGATAGAGTAGCAGGAAGAGAGAGAGAGAAGCAGATAGAGTAGTAGAGAAATAGAAAGAGAGCAATGGATAGAGTGCAAAGAGAGGTTCTAGTGGATGATAAGTGAGTCACGGGTGAGAAGAGTTAAAGCACAGATGAAATGTCCCATAATGCATCTGATCCAGGAACAGACTCTGGGCCTGATCTGGACTGGATGTGAAGTGGATCTGAGTCTCAACAGGGCCAGCTGTCAGCCGACTTATCACACAGTTCTGTGCCGCCTGTAGTGGGAGCAGTAACCACTCTTCAGTCACAGACAGCAGGGGAGGGTCACTAATCATTCTTCACCTCTTACACACACACACACACACACACCCTCTCTAATGGCCGACCAATAAAACCCCTCTGACTGTGTTTGTTGTGTGTGCATGTGTGTAGGCGTGTGTTACTATAGTTTCGGTTTGGGCACCCTTGGCAAAGCCAGCACTGAAAAATAAGCTGGTGTGATGAGTGTTGCCAGGGCAGCGATATCTGAGGCGGGCACTGCCTAGCACTGCCGGTTGCCAGTGTGTGCCAGGCCCAGACTAAACCAAGGTGCCGCCACCAGGCAAACTTGCTTATTATGGATCTTTCAGTCCTTGTTGACCAACTCAGAGCCCAGGCCTGCCTCTTGGTCTAGGGAGGAATCTGTGCGGCCTGCGGCTGGTTACACGCAACGCGCTCCAAATGGACAACACAATGGCAGAGAGAGCATCCATTTTCCCTAAGCAGTTTACTGTCAAGTTCAACACAAGTTCAACACACTCCTCCCTTCCACTGATTCTGAACATGGTGGGAGTATGTATGATGTATGTCATTCTGAATGCAGTGTGTGTGTGTGTGTGTGTGTGTGTGTGTGTGTGTGTGTGTGTGTGTGTGTTTGTGTAAGTCTGTGTGCAGTATATATTGACATGTGCAAACCCCGCATCCTCCTCTGATGTGACTGCAGTTCTCAGAGGCAGGCTGGCTCCTGTAATCAGATGAGGGAGGTCAAAGGTCATCCAGCTCTGGGGGAGATAGCAGAGCACATAAGAGGCCTGTCATCTCCCATACACACTCCATTCCATCTCAAACACACACTCCTCTCCATTATTGCGGAGGTGCTGGAGAATGATCTTGTAGTGTGGGACAAGAGCCGGCTGACTCCTTGTCTCTGTCTTCCATCTCTCACTCTGTCTATAAATCTTCCCCAAACTACCCATCCATCGATTCGTCTTCTTCTCCCCATCCCTCTTCCCTCGCTTATTTTTGACATCACTTTCTTTGTCCTGAAACATAGCAAGTGAATACCTCTTTCTCTCTCTCCCTCTGTCTCTATCTGTCGCTCTCTCTATCTCTCTCTCCCTCTCCTGTTCTGCGTGTTTGTCTTACACACACACACACACACACACACACACACAGACTGGGCTGAAGTCTCACTAATGTTCTTTAAGTTACTCCGTATGCTGCTATTTGTCTAGCAGATCCATCTCGCCTTTTGCTCTGATCCAATTGAAGTGGATGTGCCTTTATTTATTTGGAGGAGCTATCTGTGATAGGAGCTGAAAAAAGCCCAAGTGGCCTCACCAGAGCAGAGTTGGCCGTGTGGCAGACGGAGTGTGTGTGTGTGTGTGTGTGTGTCTGAAACGGATAGGCCCAGCAAAATGAATAATTGGAGCCATTCATTAAGCAGGAACTAAAGCCAGATTGTTCCAGCTCCCCTTGATGTGAGTTTAAGGAGAAAAAGCACCAGTGCGTGCATACACACACACACACACATACACATACACACACACAGTCTCAGCACCAGTACACACACACACACACACACACACACACACACACACACACACACACACACACATGCAGTCTCAGTACCAGTTCACTTTCTCTCACACACACACACACACACACACACACACA
This sequence comes from Tenualosa ilisha, assembly GCA_015244755.2. Classification (NCBI taxonomy): domain Eukaryota; kingdom Metazoa; phylum Chordata; class Actinopteri; order Clupeiformes; family Clupeidae; genus Tenualosa; species Tenualosa ilisha. The sequence goes on along the minus strand of PYXC01000633.1, from coordinate 20,820 downwards.
CACACACACACACACACACACACACACACACACACACACACTGTGTCTCAGCAGTAGTGTGCTGGCGTCTCACTGAGTTCCAAGTGCTTCGGCTGAACCCTCTGTAATTTGGCTTTACCCTTAATTACAGCACTGTTTAAATATGTCTCACACACACACACACACACACACAGACACACACACACACAAACAAACAAACAGACACACAAACACATCTACAAGAGTTTAGAGAAAGAATTTGGGATGGACCTCCCTGGTGGGCATATTTGAAGTGAAACATCTTTAATTCATCTCATTGTTCTGTCCATCATACCAAAAACATCCCAATAACATGCTAACAACCTGCCAATAACATGCCAATAACATCCCAAAAACATGCCAATAACACACCAATAACATGCTAACAACACAATAACACAAGGGCCTCATGTGGCCCATGCACTGCAGGTTTGTCTGGGCCGGAGAGGGGCTGAGTGCTGCCTCTCTCTCAGATGGATCCTCACTATGTGACCTTATAAAGTCACTGTGGAAGAACCTGCAGGTCTCTGTGGAGAGAAGGCAGCAAGGGGCAGGACACAAAGCAGGAGTGTACTCAGGCTGTTTACTGTTAACTGTGTGTGAGTGTTTGTGCGTGCATATGAGTATGTGTGTGTGTGTGATTTCGCAGTGATGAGAAAGACATGGGAAACAGCCTCGGAGTGGGAGGATGTGATTCAGACTGCTTTCTGTCCTTACAGCTCTGCCTGCCAAAGACAAGAACTGGGACCTCCTCGGTCACATACACACACACACACACACACACACGCACTGCACCCCGCGTCAGAAAAACACCCCTGTTTCCCATCAGGCCAGCCTAGTTTTAACTTTTAGCACACAAAACACACTGATTCCCTCCATCAAGCTGCCACAATTTATAGTTGTTTACTATGGAGTTCTGGCACAGGATGAGGACCAGACTAAGCATCAGGGGTGAGGACCAGACTAAGCATCAGGGGTGAGGACCAGACTAAGCATCAGAGGTGAGGACCAGACTAAGCATCAGGGGTTTGTTTGTACAGGCATGTGTTGCCAAAAGATCTGCTTGAGGTAAATTTTGGAGTGTTGGCACCGTGCAAAAATGGAGCTTACGCAAGGTACACTACCTTATATGATTTATTCCCTGAGTGAGTAGAACGCAGTGCATAAAGATGGACTCTTTTTACCACCTATAGAACTACCTCGGAGGTCTGTGACAGCAATAACTTTAGAACATGACTTCCTGATTTACAAGTGTAATCCCTAAAGGAACACCCTCATATTACAATCCAATAAGATGGAGAAATTTGGCACCTGATTGCCTGGGCCTTGAAGTAGCTCATTATTTTGAGCTCAGAGTTCCAGATTGTTTCCGCCTCCGACTAGCTGATTGTTTGGACCTTGGAGTTAGTGAATGTTTGGGCTTCGGAGTAAGTGATTGTTTTGGCTTCTGAGTAGCTGATTCTTTGATCTCCTCTCCTCTCTCTTCCTCAGTCCATAGGGGGAGCTGTTGCGTTTCCAGTGGTGGAAACTCAACTGATTCAGTTTTCATGCAGACATGATCTTAACCGGCGCTAAGAACCCCCATCTCTCTCTGATTGATGAGAAGTGCTTCGCTTGTGTTACTGCTCAGGCCGTAATGACAAGCTCTGCTTATTTGTCACTTGTTGAAATATCACAATGATCCGCAGCAGAAGAAAGAGCTTCGCCCGCGGAGACTTTGCCTGCGTGTTAATGATTCACAGGACTTGTGGTTGATGTAATATTCCTCTGTATTGATCTCTGGTAAATGGAACAGTATTTGAGAGTAATCTTTTACAAACTTTTTATACTCTCTAACTCTGTGAATAAATCACGCTGGGCAGGGATATATAGACTTACTTTAGTTTAATTAACGTTAATGAGATCATTTCTGGAGCCATATTCACTTTAATGGACACGGGTAGTTAAATACTGTCTTCTACCCTGCATAATAAATGGGCTCGTGAGTGGAGTCATTTATGAGCGAGAGCTGAGAACTGTCAGCCTGCGAGGCTGAAGGATTCTCTCCGACTGCAGCGTGGGGGCCAGCACTGCTCCCTGATCAGCCCAGCGGATTGATGGCCAGGTAAATGTTAGCTCACCACGCTAGGCTCCTTCTCATCAAGACGAATGGGCTACTGAATAATTAACCTCAGTTAGGAAGTGTACACGCGTCAGATTGGCACCGTTAACAACAGCCCAGTGTGGGCCTCACCAGGGGCCATGATAGGAGGATTCATTAGGTGGTGGGCTGGGCACATCCAGCACCAGACTCCAGGCTCCAGGCTGATTAATCGCACACAGAGTAATTAACATGATTGGCAGACACACATACAGACACACACAGAGCATTGGGAGAGCAGTGGGAGAGTGACTAGATGGGTCCAGGCCAACACCACACTAGGTCCAGGCCACACCCAGTCCACATCCAGGCTAAATCAAGGCTACACTAAGGCCACATACAAAGTCAGAGACTGCCACTTCCTTCTCCCTCTGTTGCCTGAGGGAGTTGCATTGGACTTGCCCTTAACCCCACCCCCCCACCCCCGGCATGCAAACACACACACACACACACACACACACACACACACACACACACACACATACACCCCTTTCTATCTCTGGGGATGTTTTCTCTCACTCGCTGCACTCTCCTTTCCTTCACTTCCTCTGCCATCACAGGCTCTCCCATGACTCCTTCACCCCTGTCATCAATCCGCTCTTCTCCGCTCCTCTCCTCTCCCCTCTGTTCCACTACAACATGCTGTTCAGCATCAGCAAAAGTCCTATTAACCTCTTGCTAGGCTCCATATTGCTCTTCAATTATTCAGGTTCCCCCAAACCCTTTATAATTGATGAGCTTAGCTCCTTTTAAGGTGGAAGCGCTCTGTGAATTATTCACAATGAAAATCGTAGTAGTGGCACCTGTTGCTGTTGCCCTCTTCCTTCTCTATCTCCCTCCATCTCTCTCTATCCCTTCTTTTCTCTTTCCTTTGTTTTCTGTCTCCTCCTTTTCCTGTTCTCCTGATGGCTCAAGTCCAAAGCCATTTGATTCCCCCGTCATAAAACACAGCCCCTTGAAATCTCTGCAATCCGCTAATCACTTTAATCATTTTCTGTTGCGAAACAAACCTCCCACCTCCACTCCAAGCCATCTAAGTCACATCTAATCCTCTAGGAGCTTTGTACTCAGTGCCATGGGAAAACAATTCAGTCTTTCTAATGGGAATTATTTGGGAAAAAAATCCTCTCAAGCTAAACTAACTTGATTTCACCTTCACCATTCCTTTAAGTACAGTAAATATCTGACTGCTGTCACATTAGATTCACACAAAGACCAAAGCTGGCCTCTCCTGGTGAGATCGAATGACCCCTCTATTGAAAAAGGCTTCAGGTTGATTCTGCGTGTAGTGGTGTGAGGAGGAGAGGAGTGGAGAACAAGGTTCATGTTTCCATTGGGAGTGAAAAGGGGGCACAGCTGAGGCACAGAAAAGCTTCTTTGGAAAAAGTCTTGAAGCGGCTCAAACGTTTCCCTTCTGAGCGCCGCACAATGCGATAACAGTGTGGTGGCAGGAATCAATGAGAATAAATAGCTCTAAGAGCTTACGGCCCAGCACTCTCTGATATCTCATCAGTGTCTGACAGCTAACCAGTGTGGGTGCGTGTGTGTGCCTGTGTGTGTGCAAATGTCTGCATGTGCAAAAGTGTTTGTGTGTGTGTGTGTGTGTGTGTATTAGAGTGTGCAATGAGGAACAGGAGAGCAAGTCATTAATAGATGGGAAAGTGTAGAGTTTGGCTTGTGTCCAAGGCCTTTCAGCAGAGGAGAATTCAGGTGGGCACAAAGATAGATAGAAGGAGAGAGCGAGAGAGAGAGAGAGAGAGATGATGGCTGTGCTACCTGAGAGGGAGTCTCTGCAGAAGTCCATGAAACATGAGTCTGGTCATGTTAGCAATGAGAGAGAGACCAGTGGTAACTTCATGCCAGCTGAGAGAGACTGTGCCATGCAGCCTTAGAGTAAGGACTGTACCATACTAGTCAGAGACACAGTGCCCAAGTTACTGAACTGAGAGAGAGACCTACTCATGCTAACTCATTTGCACACCATAGCCATGCTAACAAAGACAGAGGCCATGAATATACACATTGATATAAAGACTGTAGCAATGCTAACATGCATACTAACATAGAGGCCAGGATTATACACAGTCATATATAGACTGTTGCCACGCTAACTAGCACATATTATACACACTAATGTAAAGACTAGCCATGCTAACTGAAACAGAGGCCAGTATTACACACATTCTCACAAGACAAACATGCTAACCAACACAGAGGCACATTCATATAAAGAGTGGAGCCATGCTAACTAGCACAGATTATACACCTTCATATAAAGTAACTATTCAAGAGGCCAGGATTATACACATAGGCCTCCACAGAAGATGCATTTTGCACTGCAAAGCTTTCCCATAGTGGAGCTCTCAGTCCCACACTTCCACACACGTGATGTCAGCCAGGACTAACACTAAGATGCTCCTTCAGCCCTGGGTCACTTCCTGTGGTTTGGTCCCCAAAGACCCCCCATGGATCACAGGTCCCAGCAGGGCTTCATTCAGCTCCCTCTCTCTCTCCTTCTCTCTTTGTCTCTCTCCCCTTCTTTTCTCTCTATCGCTCTCTCCTACTCTCCTCTCCTTCCTGGGTCTCTCTCTGGCTGAGGCGACACAGATGGCGGAGGACAGGTTAATGCAGCCACCTGAATCATTCATAAGGAGCCACTTCTGCACGCGCTCAGAAAGCTCCCCTTCAGCGAGGCTTCAGCACAGCGAAAAAGGGACAACTGCCTAAAAGGTGACAGTGTGTGCATATATGAGCATGTGTTTGCGTGCTTGTGGGAGAATATGTGCGAGTGAGTGTGAGTGTAAGTGTAAGTGAGGGTCGAGTAGACTACAGGAAGTGTGTGTATGAGTGTGTGTATATGTGTGTGTGTAAGTGAGTGCTGAGAAAAGTACAGGAAGAGTGTGTGTGTGTGTGTGTACAGATGGGCATAGAAGAGTAAAAGTGCTGAAGAGACCAACACTTATCTTAAATAATCAACCATTCTTTTTTAGATCTAGTATCTAGTATTTGCATTTGAGCATTTGAGTTCAGAACTGTTTTCTGTTTTTATACGACACTTAAGCCCAGATGTCTGTGAGCACTGGCTAAGCAGACTGTGTGTGTGTGTGTGTGTGTGTGTGTGTGTGTGTGTGTGTGTGTAATGCATTTATTAAAGTTGTCAGGGCTGTCCTTTGCATTTGACCTGCGTGGCCCGGGGGGGCTGGCTTCTGTTTGGACAACATTCTCTCTGGCATCACACTTGTTCTCATTCATAGTTAATGTCCACCAGCCTACAATATTCATCTTCCTCTCTGCCTCTGTCTTGTGCAGTTAGCAGCCAGCAGTTATTTTCAGAGCCATGTGACGAAGATGAGGAGGAGGAAGAGGAGTTGTGTGTATGTGTGTGTGTGATTGGGATTGGCGTCTTCTCCACTCTATTTGCCTATTTTACAACCCCTCACAGGTGATAGCCTGCTGTAGTGGAGTGAGAGACTGAGATTGATGCTCTTTTACAAGGAAGAGGTTATTTTAAAGGGATGTGGCTGTCTGTGTGTTTTAAAGGGATGTGTGTATAGATCAGAGGGTGGTGACAATGCAAAAGAGAAATGGAGAGAGAGAGAAAGAAAGAGAGAGAGAAATAAAGAGAGCCAGAGAAAAAAAGAGAGGGAGACAGGGAGATACGGAGAGAGGGAGAAATCAATAGAGCAAATTAGTGTTTGATTGGTGCCGTTTTCTCAGCAATCAGCAGGAGTGATTCTCCATAGGTGTGTGTGTGTGTGAATGTGGTTCTCAATGGGTCTGGGAGTATATGTGTATGAGTGTGTGTGAAAGGAATAATGAGCTAATAACAGTTGATGAGTGTGTGTGAAAGCTTAAGTGTAGCCGGCGCGTGATCCTGCAGAAGCCCCTTCAGAAATACCAGCCCTCAATTAAAACAGAGTCAGTGAGCAGCAGCACAACACACACTGATGTGCCTGTTAGGTGTGGCGTGGCAATGGAGAGTCATTACCAGCTCCGTGTTTAGGAAGTGTTTACAAAGGAGCAGCTTATTTGAAAAGGGGAACTAGTTTCAGTCCCATGCTCCGAGCAAACGTGTTTTCCCACCAACACCTACTATGCACTGTAGCATGGTAGCCAATCAGACAAGATTTACTGGGTTTGGATAATTGGCTGGGAGCAGAAAGAGAGAAGGAATATTTCCAAACAACTCAAAACAAGGAAACTCAAACTCTTTTGCTTGCAATTAAAAAGCCTCCAAGTGTTTATGGATTCTATGCTTAAGTCTGAGCTCTTTGTACTGTGATTGGGTGATTTGTTGCCTGATGCATCAAACGCTTTCACATTGTTTTGCTTTGAGCAAAGCGTCTGAAACCAATCCATCGCTCCATGGTGGGCTGATACTTTCTGCCTCAATCAATCACTAGTGTTGGTTGTGATGTATGTTATGCACGTTTGAATTCAGCGTTATCCTTTCAGCCATAGAAAGTTGAATCCTGGATATGCAAAGTCTGTGACATATCGGGGGCTAGCGAGTTTGCCAGATGGGTCCCAGGTGATTCTTCTATGGAGAATAAATGGGATTATGTGACATTGCATGCTCTTGTGCAGACACACACTCTTTGTTCCCACAAGATACGGTTTTAATTGCAAGTTAATTCAAAGAACCTACACATCATTTTTTAAACACAACTCTCAGGATGTTTTTCTTAGCTTAGCATACAACGCTAACTCACTCCATTCACTGCCTGTGACTAGCATGTTGAGCTAACTACAAAGATCCCCAGTGTTATTTAGCTTGTTGCTAACGTTAACTCGCAAAAATGGCAGAGGTGAATACGGATTTGTGATTCTTATGATAGACGCTGTTTCGTTATATTGATGGAATGCAACATTGAATTGTGTATGTATGTACTTAATCAGGTTGACTTGATGTAAAAGGTGTGTAATGGGCTGCTTTTTTACCTTGGACTGGTCAGCGTAAGCAAGTCATACTAGTACCAGGCTAACAATGATACAAAGAACTTCCCCCGTACGTCATGTATGTAAATTGGCTGGTGTCTTGACTGACAATGGCATTGTCCAGTCAGAATCTTAGAATGACATAAAAGAGTTAAAGTAAAATAAAATAAAATAATGACTAAAAATGAAACTGGGTCTCACTACAAACGTCACAGATTAGGATTATTTGTAGTGCGTCAAGGTAACTCAGGCCAACAATACGATTATATAGCGCTCAACCATCTTACACAAAATCCAATAATATTCTCCTTGACCTAGAATGGAAAAAATAACCCAGCTCATGTCCCATCCCGTTGACAACTTCCTGGTCATGACACCCATTAATGAATGGGTGACGTAACGGACCCTCCTCTCCACATATAGGCCTATAGCTCAGTGCTTTCAGTCCTCCCTCTGTTCTCTGATTGGCCTATCCAAGGTCAGAGACAGTGCAAACCGAAGCCTACAGTTGGCTCCCTGACCAGTGCTGGGGCTGAATGAGAAACTGAGTGGAAGACTAGGCAGTGCCAGATTTGGTCTGTTGGTCAAGAGCATGCTTGAGCTGAGGTCATATTATACAATCATCCACTCAGTTACAATTCCACATGATCAATGACCTAACCAATATCATGATCAGTGACTTCATTAATAACATGATCAGCGACCCGAGGCTACCGTTTTGGCAATTCTCTGCACCTTCAGTCAGTTGTATTGATTACAATGCCCTTTTAAAGACACTGACAGGGTAGTAAGCTTTTTCAGAGAGTGACAGGTGTAAAACTGAAATTAAGGTTGAGGTTAAGGGTCAGAGGTTTTGGAGTTACCATAATCATCTCTGTTTAACAGGAAAGAAAAAAATGTCAGAGGATGATAACAAGAACATATCTATTTGAGGGGAAAAAATCAATCAAAGATGCGCTTGGAGCTGGGAATGATGACTCAAGACACCAGCTCATTGGTTGAGCCAAGATGGAGAGGAGGGGTTTTATCACTGTAAATGTTGTCATGATTTTAGGGTTAATTAAACAAGTTTACTATCACACTGATATATTTTCTTGGTAATGAGGCTCCTGCGATCTGATCCTAACTGGCTGTTATCCCAGACTAATCGGAGTGCAGTCATTAGTGTAATGTGATGTTTTAGATATAGGTCACCCCACTAAAAATACTTTATGGCACGTCGACCCATATCTGACATTTCTGTGCAATTTCGCAAACGGTTGCAGTGGCAGGATAACTTTGCCTGCAGGCGAAAGGAAATGTAACAGGTCAGATAAAGATTTGACCCGGAAACAGACCTGGCCGAGGTCCGACTGTGGAACAGGAGCCAGACCCTGTGCGGCTGCGGCTGCGGCTGCTGGCTGCAGTTGTGCGTGATGGACTGGGTGATATTTTCACGACTCAGCCGTCAACACTGGCCTCAGGTTTGGCTGCAGTGAGACCCCGTGTGCGTGCGAGTTCAGGATGTCACCCTGTCATGCTGCATATATTATCTCAACCATCAGCTCGTGCATCAGCCGCCGGAGCTGGGGAGGGAGCTGGAAGGATCTGGAAGGAGTGAAGCCAGGAGACGGAGATACAGCACAAGCTCCCTGTCCTGCTCTCTGCTAGTCAATACTGTGGTTACGGAGGCTTTGCCAGAACAAACCACTGCTTCCAGAGAGAAATCCACAAATATACGCTCCACAGTCAGGCGCCTGTCATAGCCAGCCTTCGCAAGCACCCTCTGCAGCCAGTTTCCTGTGTATGTGTGAGTGTGTGTGTGATACTGGCCATGGCAAGGGCTGCACGCAAAGACACACGCTTCTTCCCATATATCCCAGCTCTGCTTCAGTGTGCGGAGAGATGCAGACTTCACCATGAACAAGCACATCCCCTCTTTACTACATTTCAGCACATAAGTGCCTTCAGCATGCTGCACATCATCACACGTACCTCCATCTCCCCGCATCATTATGGGATGTGTCCCTAGTACAGGGCTAATGCACTGCATGTCATCACATGTACCTCTGTTCCCCCGCATCATTATGGGATATGACCCCAGTACAGGGCTAATGCACTACATGTCATCACACGTACCTCTGTTCCCCCGTATCATTATGGGATATGTCCCCAGTACAGGGCTAATGCACTGCTTGAAAACTCAGGAGGGCAGTCTGTGTTGCTGGATTGGTGACAGAGTTCAAAATGACGGTAATTTGCAAATTATACCCTATTTATATAAATACAGGTTCACAGTTTAGTTACGCATGTAATATCCCTGTAATAACAGAGTGGAAATCCTTTCTGGGTTCTCAAATCCAGGTGACTTGACATTGCTTTTTCCATGACCGTTAGCTTATTATAGCAGATGCGTGAGAGGGAATATTGACACAGGACTGACACCCGGAGCTTCCCACTGCGCATATGTGAGTGTTGACTCTGTGGCCTTGCCAAAGACTTCACACCACAGATAGACCTTCCCAAACTCAAAGCCCTGTATGTTTCTAAATACATCAAGCCAAATGTTAACTTTGGATAGGAAACATGCCACTCATCCTGGTGTGGTGGTCATATGGAGGAAAAAAAGAGCAGAAATGGCCTCGGTTCAAGTTGATTTTGGATTATCAAGACATTCAGTCAAATGGGAAGACCTCCTCTGCAGTCGAGGCTTGTTGATTTTACTGGGGACTTTGCATTGGCAAGATGTAAGCGCATGAAATGGCAGCCTGGCAAGTCATCTCTCCTCTCCCCTTCTCTGCCCTCCTCTCCCCTCTCTCCTCTAATCCTTTCTCCTCTCGTCTCCTCTTCCCTCCTCTCTTCCCCTCTCGCTTCTTCCTCTCCTTTCCTGCTATCTTCCCCTCCTCTCCTCCCTCCGTTCCTCTCTGTCTCCCCCCCTTCCCCCCTCAGTGGTGTGCCCTTATCAGGGCTGGATCCTGCCATGCCCCCCCCCCCCCAGCCTTCCCCAGCAGATCAATGGTGGGTGAGGAGTTCATTATCTCAGATAAATCCATACTCCGCCAGGCGGCACATCCTCTCCAGTCCTCTCTGCTCCTCTCTCCCCTCCTCCTCCTTTTTTAATTGGCCTTCAGTCATCAGTCACCCTCGACAGGCTTTCCCTCCTCGCTCGGCTCTAATCTAATGACACAGAGTCTAATTTTACACCCCCCAATTGCTTCATTTAATTACGGACTGTCTCCACTCCTCTGATACAATCAATAACGCTCTTGTTGAAATTAAAAGAAAGAAATCTAATTTCAGTTTCTCTGTGTGTTCACCAGCACCAGATAAAGCCTGCACACTGTAGCTTGCTCTTTTTCTCTTTCTGTGTATGTGCATGTGAGTAGCTGTGTGTGTATATATATATATATTCCTGCAGGCAGACCAATCAACCTGCTGTCACTGAACACACACACACACTGGCAGCGGTGTCCAAGCAGACGGCTGCACGTGCAGTAAACGGTCTAGTGTGTATTAATTAATTAGCGTGTTAGCACCCCAGGGAGCTGTCCTTGAGGGCCGATAAGCACGGCTGACTTCCTGAGGTCGCCCACTCAGCGGGCCTCTGCTAACTGGGCCACTGCACTGAGACGAGACGGGACGGGACGGCGAGCGTGATTGGAATGACGGGGATGTTACGGCACCCGGAAACTCTCCTGGCGACAGCAGGGATAGGCCACAGCACCCCGCTACTCTGGACTTGGAA